>VZUI01052449.1:0-86158 GCA_013401135.1 Cettia cetti | reverse complement strand
CACGGGCGGGGGGGGCTGCGGGGCCGCGGCTGCCGCGGGGCCGGGGCTGCCGAGCTCCGCCCCGCCGCCGCGCCGAGCCCCCTGCCAGCGAAGGAGATGGCGAGAGCTGGCGAGGCTCCCCGCAGAGCCCGCTTGGAAGAGGGAAGTGATGGGAAATGTAGTCGTTTGCCGGGGCGTGAGGGAGCGGGGCGAGACCGGAGGGAAAGCCCCGGAGCCCGGGCAGCGCCGCAGGGATTCCGCAGTCGCTCCCGCCCCCTGAGGCCGCCCCGGCACCGCACCGCTCCGGGGCTGAGGGAACCCCCGCCGCAAAACTTGCCTTCACTGACAGATGCGGGTGAGGGCGGGGGCTCTCTGGGGAGGCAGCCGGGCGTTTTCCCTCCCTCCCTGCCCATAACACCGTCAGCCCCTCTCTCCTCCTTTACGTGTTCATTTTCTGAGCAAACCTTCATTTCCTTCTCTATTTTTTCTTCCTTTCTTAAATTTCTACTCCCTCCCCGCTTTTTTAACGAAGAAAGTATTACAACGCAGAATGATTCCTTTCACGTTACAACATGCTCTCCTGGACTAAGCAAGAGGCAGAAGTGTCAAGGAGTCCCCACGATGTCCGTTCCCTGAAACGCGAGAATAATTCTCCCTCAGCGGAGGGATGGCTGCATCCGCAACCCAATTCTACACTCCCACCTACCGGGAAGCCGAGAGCAGCAGTGCTGCCTCTCAGCACGGCGTATCTCACCTTCCTTAACTACATTTCTTTATGAAAATGGGACAAGAGGGGCGGTCGCCTGAGGCACCTCTTTCCCCTCCGTTTTCGGAAGGGGCGATAACAAGGACGGCCGTGGCAGGCAGCTGAGGTGAGCGCAGAGAGGAGGAGGGATGTCAGGGCAGCGGCAGATGCAGCTCGCTACCGATCCAGGCAAGAGAACACGAAGTCTAACTACCTATTGCAAGGCTTGTACCAGTTGTAAAGACATAATAAAGGAGGAGGTGGCATCACAGGTAATGCCACTGAAAGCTGCTACTCGTTGTAGTCTCGAAGATTAAAAGAAAAAACAAACAATCTTAAAACCATTACGCAGATCAATTTTAATTGCACTGCTTGCACCGACAACAGCCAGGACACCCGGCATCTCCGTTTCCGCTCTTAAGAGAAGAGGTTTCCACCCGCCGGGCTGCCTTCCACGGCTCCCCAGGGGAAGCACCGTGCTCCGGGCACAGCGGCTCGGCAGTGGCTGCCTGGCTCCCCGGAGCCACCCGCCAGGGAATGACGGCGCACCTGGCCCGATTTCTCTGTAGGGCTTACCTTACTTACACATATCATCTTATTAAAGGAACCAATTAGAGGATAGATGAAAGGAATTCAGTTTCTCAGAGTTTGTTTCTGTGATATGGAAACAGACAAAATGACAGTCCAACAAGCTGAAGATAACAGCAGAGAATTGCATTTGGAAATACATAGTAACTTTGAGGAGAAAGCGTCTAGTAAGTTTTATGCTGTCCTGCTTACACTGCTGTCAGGTACTACAGGCAGAATGCAATATTACTTCAAAGTACCCATTAAATCCTGAGGCAGCTGCTGAAACAGTGCAAAATTATCTTATAAAACTCTGGTGTGGGGTGTCAAAACGGCCATGGGTGGGTTGGGTAAAGAAAATGAGAAAGTGCTATTTATAGCAAAGAAAAAAAAATCAGTATTATAATATGATGCTTCCATTTTCTTACAAAAGTAATAAATCCTTACACTTCAGGCTGCAGCCAACCCCTACAGTAATTTGAGTTAGACCAAACTTTACCCACTGTCACACTATTTCACAGCTGCTTCTGTCAGTATTTTTGTGAGAATTCATGACATTGGGTATATATTACACCAGTCAGCAGCAGATATACAGTACGTTATACACTCATTTCCTGGATCAGTACATCGTAGATTTCTTTTTTCTCTTGCTCACCAGTATTCAGATTTAGTGTAGGTGTTACACATGGAAGGTTCACCAACCCAGTGCCAGCCAAAGCTTGGCTGCTTTAAGCTAACAAGTATGAAAGCAGAGTTTCATCCAGTCTGTGTGCTCAATGGATATGGTGACGTATGACACATATGTTTCATAAATGCAGTCCTTTTTGCAGTATGCCAACTCTATATTGGTCAAACCCCTCACTAATTTTAAGAATAATATTTATAACTTTTTTTTTAATACAGCCAACTAATACAAAGATATCATTTTAAGTGTGTGGGCTAGAAGCAATTAGCCAAAACAGAGCTGAAAAAGGTTTTACATTTCTCTCCTTCCAAACCTCTCTCATTTATATCTTCTACTCTTTGGCTTATTTATTTATCACTTCTGTGGTAAACACTGAAGATTAGTTCTAAAGAGAAGAGACTTAAATAAACTGCAGAAAATTTCTATATTATGTGGAAGGAGGTAAACACAAGGAAGTAAACCCTGATCTGTGTGTCTGAAGTCTCTTATTATTGTACACATTGATTAGAGAGGGATGATTTGACAGGCTGAATCTTTCAGAGAAATATTTCAATTTCATTGATGGTGATTTATTGGGGAAATCAAGCAGAGAGAGAACAGAGATTCACCTCCTAGTTTTACTTTTCTGGGAGTTCCTCAACATTGCTGAGGACTGTGGCAGACTCTGAGCAATGAGCTTTTTCACATCAGGAGACAATTTTTCTTCTTCTAGCAGCTCATAGAATATCTCATGTTGGAAGAGATCTATAAGAATCATAAAGTGAAACTCCCTTCTTTTTGTGAAATTACCTAAAAATACACTATGTAATGGTGGCATCCAATCCTTTAACTCTTGACTTGGGGACTGCTTCCCTGATGAGGACATTCTGGTGACAGTGAAGAACCTTGACCTGATGTCCAATCTGACCATTACCAGTTGCAGCTTCCTCCCATTTCCTTGTGTCCTATTTCTAATCCCTGGAGAGAGGAGACCAGCACCTCCCCCACCACTGCCTGCAGTACTGAAGGCCACAGAGAAAGCCTGGGGTTGGTGGCCAGCTATCCACACACTCAACAAATATTCAACACTGAGTCTTGAAGAGAGATCTCCCCTCAACTCAAAAAAAACCCACCAAAAAACAAAAAACCCCATCAATAACAAAAACCCACAAAACCCAAGACAAACCCCAAACAAACAAAAATATCATAGACAGCTACCTGAATCCTACAACTTCTTTATCCCAAATCAAATTGGACTACACCCAAACACCTGCTTTCCATCCCAAATCTTTTTATAGTGCTATATCTGGAGTGCTCAGCATTTATCTTGGATAGCTGCACTATCTAAAGCAAATTATCAAAAAGCAACTTTTGCAGAATTCATGGTAAAAAAAAAACCCCAAATTAGTCATCTCATATCACCTTCAGAGATGGTTAGCTGGTTAATAGACTTTATTCACATTTAACTTCACCTCCTACAGATTATCAGTGATGGCACTCTGGTATTACCAACAGGATTTACTTTTGTTTTTCCTATTAAATACAAGCATAAATAATCTCCTCACAGAGTCCAGAGGACTAGTTATGCAAAGAAATAGATTGAGGTATTCATTTTCTAGTCCACCTACATATACTCTGTGTAAGTAAGTTGTACAATTGCTCTGGATCAATTGGTTGCTAAAATTTCCCCTCATTTGTCTTCAAGAGTGGTGATTAGATGCATGTAGAGGTTACAGCTAAATCTGAGTGGCAGTAAGCACTTGAAAGAAAATAGCATATTTTCCAGAAGAATATTTACCTGAGATGAAACATAATGGAAAAAATGAGAGGGATAGAGGGGAGTCCATTTCCTGCTGTGATGCAAGTAACATCCAAACTAGTCACCAAAGAAGATATGAATGCTTGATCACATTTAATCGTAGTTTTATCTTACACTTCACTATTTCAGGAATTTCCCATAATTTTTTACACAATCTGTTTGTCTTAAAGTTCTCAGATTCTGAGCATCTACAGAATGCATAGGGCAAGGCAGTGCTTTCCACCTTTGAGTACTCAGTTTAAGACCAAGGTAGACTGTGATTTGATGCTTCTGTGGTATCAACTGTCAACATGACCAAAAAGCCCAGCATCATCAGCCTTTATCAGCCCCTGGTGCTTATCAGCCAATGGCCCAGAGGCCACATGGACCACACAGCTCACAAAGATTCTCCAGCTGGAGAACATGGAGGGATTCCCATTTTTGTCCTGCGTCCACGTGCCCCACTGTAATTACACCAGTTAGAGCAGCTACCATTTTTTCAACATTCCTTCACTCGGAGGCTGCCACAAGAGCTTTACAGACACCATCACCAGCCACATAAGCTGAGTGTCAGAGCTGAGCCTCTTCAGATGAGGGATGAAGGTGCACACAACCTCACAGGTACATCTAAGGAGCCAAAGGCCTCAGGTTGTAACTAACTTCCCTGTAATGCTAACAGGAAAGCCAGCTCTACAGTCAGCTCTTGCTTTGTGTCAAGTGTTCTGCAGCTGGACATTGGGCAAGAGCTGCCCACACAGATGCTGCTGCCGAGCACAGGGCTCACCTGAGTGCATGAATCTCAGAAGTTACTGCAGAGCTTCCTTACGTGTGAGTGGTGTTGGCATTGCTAATCTCCACAGGAGTGTCTGTATGTACACCCCTATGCAGACCACACAGATTGGCAACTATTTCCTCAGGCACACTAGAACTTATCTGAACAGACACAACATTTGTGCTCCTCAAAGTCACAGAAAGCAAGACAATTCAAAAATTAAGTGCATTAGAAGAAATTCTTAAGAAGAAAGAGTATAAACTGTAATTGATATATCTAATTATCACTAATACATAGATAAAGGTTTGCCATTAGAAATGCAGTTTTAGTGACCAGAGAGGTCTTTGTCTGAACTGTTTGACATTTCTCACAATCACCGCCACATTTTGAAAATACTCAATTCTCTTTTCTGTGAGAAAATCAGAAAGAGATGTTCTAGTAAATACCCTTCCATACATATTTTTTTCAAATTGTAACATAAATGCATTCAAACTTTTGTAAAAACTATGGGTTTAAAAAAAAGAGAAAAAACTTAAAAGAAAATAAATACACTAAAATAATTAAATATGCTGAGTAAATCTGTTTTGGAAATAGTTAATAGGCTTACTGTGGCTTGTGATACCAACTGAACATAAAACAGAGGGGATTCTTTTAACACATGAAAGAGACCAGTAAACAAAATCTACATCATGACTAGAACTGCTTTTTGCAACTAGTAGCAGTGACTGTCCTGTTTTGTTCTGGATTACAATGAACAGTCTTCATATTTTAATGACAAACCTCGGAATTTTTTTTTCCCTTCAAGATTCTAAAGCGAGATTCCAATGTGCTCAGAATTTCTCTTTGCAGTGCCCACTGAGCTAACATCTAGGACTTCATTTAATCATTGCCAAACATACACACTCTTTATCTGATGAGTAGATTCACTAGCAGTGACTTCTTGTACCATTCACCCTTAACGTCTCAGCAATCCTCATGTGTATCAGTAGCCATGCACACCCATCCCAGGTGGAGGCCAACGGGGCAGCTAAGGAGTGTGTGCCCCAGGGAAGGAAGCAGGGAGGCAAAAGCAGGACATACTTGCTGGCAGATTCTTGCCACGCTTTAGCAGGAAATGCAAATTTTTCTTTACTTTTAAGCCTGAACCAAAAGGTTGAAAAAACCCACCCCCAGAAAAGTCCAACCAACCAGAAAAAAACAACAACAAAACAACCCCCCCAAAAAAACACACACAAAAAAACCCCAACAACAACAAAAAAACCCCCTCCAACCAACCAAAATTATCTCAATAGAAGAAAAAGTCAAAACACTTGTTCCTAAAATATATTGAATTCACTGAACCAGACAGCAATCCTTAAAGTGCAATTCAAAATGAAGAAGAAAGTAATTGCTTCAATTTTCTACTTTTAAGCCCCAGTCCTAGTGTACTACATACTGGTAATTTACAGGCAAAAAATAAATACAGATAGACACATTCAAGATCAACTCCTCTTTAAAATGTTAATTTTGCTCTTTTCTGTAATGGCTTTCTATATTTTCCAGATGTGAATCCAGGTCAGAATTAACTATAAATAATGCCAGAAGTGACCAGCAAGATGGAGAAGCCAAAGCAGCCCTCACCAGAGTGTACATGCAATTACATTAACAGAAGAATAAGGTATGTCACCTTTAAAGGTGACAGTAACTCCCTAAGCAGCTACTTTCATCATAAGGCTTCCAATACATAGCCTCTGTAAAGTAAAGTAATTTTATATCGTTTTCCTCACTCATTCCTGCTCTCCAAGCAGCTCCTTGCAGAGAACAGCCTATAAAGGAGAGACCATAACCTGCAGTATTAAAGCACTTTAACTGTAAGAGCACTAAGTTTGAGAATATTAAATGGGAAAGCGATAAAAATGCAAACAAGTAATTTATGCAAAAAATTAATGAAAGTAATTTCTGTGGTTGAGATCTATTATATGACCTTAAGGCCTTCTACATCTATTAATAACATTTTGCTTTGTGTAATTTCATACTTGTGCCCTCTTATGATTTACAGATACAGAAATTCTGAAAGAAATCAGCTCTGGTAAAGATCTGCATTATTAAAGGAAAGTCTTCCCAACTCTCACTTGTGTCTTTCACTCAGCTTCTGAGTAAAGCCAAGTCTCTGACTGGCTGGCTACTCTGAAAAAAAAAAAATCAAATTACCCAAGTCAATCAGAAACCTACCTGTCCTGTTGATTTCGTGTTTGTTTGTTTTCCCCAATGAAAATACATACATGTAACTGCTTTCTTATTAGCTGAAAGACACAACAGAGCTAGTTTTAATTTAATAATAATCCATCAGAGTAGTCAAAGAATGCAATAAATCTCTGTTGCTGTGTTCTCTATGAAAGCAGCAGAAAAAACAGAAAAGAGAAGCAACCAAATGCCTGTAAAACATCAGTAACTCGTGAGTAATGGACTACCTTATTTACAGTGGAACATCCAAATATTTTTAATGTGGTTACTTGGAATGTATCATAGTCAATGATTTTAGAAAATTACTCTGTCTAAATGCAGCTGCATCATGCTTTGCCTAGTAATTCATTTAATCCAAATGTGTGGTCAGAGCCATCTATCAGACACAATAAAGCAGTACCTCTAAAAAGACCCAAAACCACATGACCAAAGTCAAACTTTGTTTTATTTTTCATATTTACATATACAGAAATTTTTGCATTAAAAAACTTGAAAACCAAATAATCTGTACATATAATACAGCAATTTAAGTCTTCATGAAGAGAATCTTAACTTTTCAAGTCAATTAAAAATTCATTATATTAAATAAAACAGTCTTAAAATCCAAAAAACGGGGATGAGGATGAAGAGGAAAATAATGACCACACAACATTTGCATTTTGCCCTTCGCATGTATCATTTATACTCATTGAACACTTGTTCTCAGTGAAACTTGAAAAACCTCCAAATTCTGAGTTTCTTTCACTTGTCTGAAATAATTCCAATAGGGTCTGCAGTGGTGAGCTACAAGTGCTTCTCTTCTCTTCAGGAACAGACAGTCCATCTGAATTCTTTCCACATAACTCCATATTCTGTTTCCAGGTTTCTCTTCTATTCCTTCTCAAATTAAGCTTCACTTTTCTGTGCAGCTTTCCAGACGGTGAACTGTGGGCAGTGCTGGCAGCCGATGCATTAAGGTCTTTGTTCACAGCAGTATCAGATACCTCAGCCTCCAGAACAACATTATGCTGCAATTGTTGATGATTATCACAAAAATCGTGATGTTTCTTGACAAACGTAGGATTGGCATCTGGTTTTTTCAAACACTTTGCTGGTAGCACTACTGAATTATTTAATTTTCGTTTTTGCTGCACTAAGTTTTTGTCTTTTTCATTAAAATCTGTAACTTGGGTATGAGAATATAAAGCATCCATTCCTTCCTGAAAACACTGTACATTCTTTTTACTTATATCTGGTTCCAGTATTTCCTTGCTGAACAGCTCAGAAGCTCGAGACAAGTTCTCTGAGTACACTTTGTCAGATTTCTGAAGGGGTGGTGGTATGGAATTCGATGACACAACAGTCTCTCTTAACTTCACAGCACAGGAAGAATCAGTCTCAATATTTTCATTATTAATTCTGAACTTACTTTTTAGTTCTGAAGGTTGTGATGGGTGACAACAAAGAACTGAACAGACAGATGCAGAAACAGGGGTAGGTATTGGCACAGAATTTGGTTGTACTTCTGCAGGCTGGCGATCCAGTTTGAGTGCCTGCATTGCAGTATCCTTCCAGGAGTAAGTTTTCAAAGAAATGCGTTGCTTTTTCAGTCGTTCTTTCAGCTCATCTGGTCTGGTTATCTTTCCAATAATAGGAGAAAAATATCCTGTGCTACATTTTGTCCTACAATGAAATTGTTTAAAAATATTAAAAACATAAAAACCCCATGCAACATAACTTTATATACAACTGATCCTAGAAAAGCAACTGTTCTGACAAGAGTTTTTGTTTCTACTCCTCAAGGAAAGATATATTTGGGGCAGTAACACACTATTTCTACAGGAGCAGTGTGCCTCATAGTTTTGATGTTTTCTTACCGATTTCTACAGCACATGAAGTTGTTTTAAAAACACAAGAAGTCTAGTAGTTCACTAAATCTCCATTTGCAGTGGCATTAAGAACAAAAGTTAATGAATAGAATGCAATGACTATCAATACTTACAAATATTCTATGATATATATACACAAAATTAACATGATTTTCTTGACAGGATTTCAAGCCTAACAACTCTGAGTATTTTGAAATCACAAAAGAAATAAAGGCTTGCTTTCATTAAGCAATCAGTTGTTTGATTCTATTTGCATTTCCTTTGATTTCACTAAGAATATCTTTATTTCTTCATTACTTGCCTTTTTAAAAATAAATAAACAAGAAAGTTATTCCTTATCTCCTGACTCATTTCCAAAAAATCAGAGCAACCTTAAATACGTGTTACTGCTTCACACAACCAAGACTCTGGTGCCCCCAGTGCAAGACACCAAACAACCCTTTCTTGCCCTTTCAAGCTCTTGAGTACAAAGAAAGGAACATTTGCTTTCTCTGTCCTGCACAGGCAGCACAGAAGCTAAGAGGTTTAGAGTACAGGTAGGAAGTTTTTCCACAGGTTAAGAAGACCAGATTGACTAATTTGCTGTCCTTTGACTACCAAATATGACAGAAAGCATTCAGAGCAAGATGTCCAGACATTGCTGTCTTTCTGTTAGCAGTATTTCAGCACAGTAGATTTTGTGTTGCAGGAGCTGAAGATAAGTAGGACAACTTCTGGCAACTTTCAGTCTCATCTTTCTCTGATGTCATCTGCACTTCTGATTTTTTTTTTCCCCTAATTTCTTCTTCACAGAACTGATTTGCCACATAAAACCTCACTGAAAATTTCCATGATTTATTTCAGCCTTAAAAACATAAATCTATCCTGGTCTATTCATATAAAAAATTTCAGAACTATCTTTATGTTTCATGTCCTGACTCACAGGGCCTTTAGAATTTACAACATGTAACTCACCTTTTTACTTTTCCTGTATCATCATCTTTGTATGAAACAAACTCATAAACTAATTTTGAGATTATATCATCAACAACTTTATACTGTGTGCTTTGTGCAAAATTTCGGTGCCGCTCACTTTCAAGATGCTGCAATTAGGAAAAAACATGAAACAAATCTAATATTACACATATGAATATGCAAGTCAACAGTACAACAAGGAACAAGTAAATATCATTAATTTACTACCAGCATCTCTAAGACATTAATTACTAGTGCCTTCAGCTATCAGAGATAGGCTTTAAATCTTAATTGCTGCTTCTAACATGGCAAAAAAATACTAATTTACTGGTTATTCAGAAAAATACTTTAAGATAAAAAAATTATAGGAAATCTCTGGCAATACCACATTAAAGAGATATGATAGTATGAAAGCATATACTTGACATTTCACATACTGTTTGCAGATCTTCATATTTCTTCCCACAACATTCACAATATCCTCTCTTTTTTTTGTCCTTCTGAGGAAACTGAGCAGGCATTACACAATCCTTGTCACTGTTTATTTTGTTTCTGTTAATAGAATATTAATGAGTCTTAAACATGGAACTGAGTGCTCAACTTGTCCCTAACAGTATGTTCACTCTTACTTAAAAAAATCCCCAAAACAAACCTTTACTTCCTCTTAAACTATTTACATTATTTTAGTCAACGCTTTAAAAAAAAAATCGAAGAATTATGCATAGATTTAAAATCAAACAAACAAAACCCAGAAACATTTACTGCAAGAAGACAGGCAGACCCAGTGGAATCATAAGTAAGCGTAGAACAACCAGGTTAGTATAGAGGTACTACTATCACTGACTCAGAATAAATAATATAAAGTTTCTAAACAAATAATAATCAAAGGACATTTAGAAGTCTCTGTGCACAACTGATAAAATAACAAAAATATTTTAACACCCACTGCTGGTTATACATAATTTTGAATATGCTGACCAAATGCCATTTTGTCCTGTTTTTCTAGGTAAAGGCTAAGTGGGAATGCAAAGAAATGAACCAGCACTGTATTACAGTCAAGACTGGACAGAACTGTAGAGAAGCCACTTCATAAAGAAAACAGGTATCACAGTCTTCAGCCCCAAGGATAGAAAAGCAGCAAAAATACAGATACAGCAAAGCTACCCTTCACCTAAATAAATTTAGTATCTCACATGAATCAATTCTAGAAGTCAATGAAAAGCTAGGTAGAAAAAAATTTTAAAACCAACACTGATTCACAAAAAACAGTTCATTAGGACTCTTATTAAATAGTTTCAAATCATAAAAATGATTTCCTGAAGATCTAACTGCATCCATAGTGCCCGAATAGAGCCTGAATGCCAAATGTATCACATAAACACTTGCTGTAAAGCCAGCAGCAACTCTACAGCGCAGCTGGCATCCACTCTTCATCTTTGAAGAATTGAAGCAGTATTAGCAGTCTATCTAATTTCTACAAATTATCAACAACATACACCCTATCAACAACAGTTAGGCACTGTGATTGAATATCACTGCTTTAATAAATTCGACTATTTATTTCAGCACTATAGGGACAAATACAAAAGAAGTCTTAAGAAACCCACTTCTTGTGAAATACTTACTGAACAGCATCCAAGATGAGGACAACGAAGAAACCAGTGGCAGAAAGGAAAAAAATATCTTAGGCTGACCCACAGTGAAAGGAA
The DNA here is from genome assembly GCA_013401135.1 of Cettia cetti. Taxonomy (NCBI): domain Eukaryota; kingdom Metazoa; phylum Chordata; class Aves; order Passeriformes; family Sylviidae; genus Cettia; species Cettia cetti. The sequence goes on along the minus strand of VZUI01052449.1, from coordinate 74,879 downwards.
AAGGCCACATTTTTGTATGCATCTGTATGCCCAAAAAAAAGGACTAAAGACAGGATAAAGAGGGCACAGATAGAGAGACAGACACCAAGAGTGCAGTAAATACATCAGATGAGACGTGGCTAATAGTATTAAATAGCACAGAAAATTAGAAGATGAGCAATTATTTTTGAACGCAATTAGTTAAGGAATAATTCAGAGAACAACCCCCTCCTCTACTCACACCTCAATAAAATAAAAGTTTTCAACAAACCTTTCCTTAGACTGAGTTTGCTTTTGACCAGAAGGATACTTCTTATCCACCTCAAATGGACTATATGGCTTTGGAACACAATAGTTCAGAAATGGAAAACTCAGTAACTGCAGATAAAATGGTCGGTACTGGCTGTATTAACGGAAAACAAGTGCATGAGAACCACCAAAAATGGAAAAAGGGCTTCATTGCATACATGACTCTTGGTCCAAAATCTTGAAAAGGTGTTTCTGTTTTACATATGACATACACAGAACACTAAGCAGATAAATATCTTAGAATAAGTCATTCATTCTTTCCTTTATACTTCAGTTTCTGTAGCTGTCTTACACATTCCTTGAGATATGACTTGTGTGCCTATTAGTTGCTTTGAGTTGGGTAACCAATAAACCCAAGAACAATTTGGATAACAGTGCATTTGTGCTCGTGAGAAGTAGCTACAGCAGTTCCCAACATCCAATACTTTCTTAAAAAAAAAAAAATCAATTCACCATTCAAAATTTAAAAATTGACTTTTTAATTTTTCAGAAAATTAATATTTCTGTACACCACTATACTTTCAGAGATACTGTAACTAGCAACCATATCAGTGTTTCGAATAGATTAAGAACTTCTAAAATAGGACATGTCAAAAGTTCACATACTGAATAGTCAGCTGACTGAAATGCTGATGGCAGAATTCAGTCTGATTTTTTCCCCACATTACTATTATAAGCTACTCAGGCAAAACTACAAGAGCAAGTCTGGAAAACATAATGGCAACAGCAAAGCATCACATTCTACTTCTAAACTGTTATTTATGCTGCATAAACATTAAAAACATTATGTTACATAAATATTTAGAAGAGTTTCAAGTGTTTAGTACTCCACTACATTGTGAAATTCACGTATCTTTATATATGAATATCTTATCCTTACAACTCTGTTGGTCCAATTCTCCCCACTATCCCCATGCCCCTCATACCTATTGCACCAACTCGTGGTGTACAACCAGGTTTAGATCTTTTTCAATTCAGGAAAGTGTCAGAGAAATCAGGTCAAAGATTTTAGCACTTACAAACAACACCATAACTCAGAAGTTAGTTAGGAATTTAAAGGTACAAATTATGCTCTGCAGAACAAACTTTTTTTACAATTCATTGTTCTCTCAACTTCTGGCTAACCCGCACTTTTTTACACAACAAAGACTGACTGATTACAGGACCAGAAATGTGTGAAATTTTTTAAGGCCGAAAGTATCAAATCTCATGCTTCTGTGAATACTGAAATCAGATTAATAGCTTGCATTTTTTTCCTTTTAATAAGAAATTGAATGGGAAATTTAACCTAATTTCAAGTAATTATTTTAATTAACAACATCACTTTCCTTACATCTAAAGGGTTTCAGCAAGAGATGAATGTATTTGAGTTGGAACTACAGGAGTGGAATTCAGTATGCAAAGTTTTATTTGTCTTTTGGGCTACAGGACTTGGATCTAAGGAAAGACGTAAAGGTTCAGGATTCCCTTTCATTCCTTGTTAAGAAGTAACCCAAAGAACCCACTCTCATGATCTACAAACTAGACTTACCTGTTAACTTGCCACTTTCATCACTACTGCAAATATTCTCTACTATACTAGTACTTGCTCAATTTCATTTGGTGGCTAAAGACATTTGTATGTCATTTTAAGAGGGCAGTACACCTGACATCTGAAGTCAGGAAGTTAAAAGAAATTGAGATTTGAGAACACACTTCCTCAAACTGAATTACTCAGTTTGAGAATAACTTTATTAAATGCATGAAGAGAACACTTACCGACTCCTATCTTCCACCCTGATAAATGGACTTTTCAGTCTACCTGCTCAAAGGCGAAGAAAAGGCAATCAATAGAGAATTACTTTTCATCATTTATCAGTTGCCCCAGTAGCTTAATAAATAAACAAACAGACTTTATTTTAGAACTCATTCTGTACAGGTTTTGACAAACTCTTGATTTCCACAAAATTTCTCTACGTGCTTCTCCTGGACATACAAATTGCAGTACCACATGTGACCACAGGAGAAATGTAGCACATTTTTAAGCATTCAGAAAATAAGTCAAGCAAGAAACCTCTACAATTATTGAAGTACTTACTTTTTGACTTTTGAGCAGTAACATGTTTTCCCTATTGAAAAAAGAGAGATGGTGTAAAATCCCTGTGAGTATTATTCAGTACTGTATTCTGCATCTGACTTCATAAGTCATGATGAATTTTTCAGGAAACTAAGTTCATTAGTACTTTGAAACAAGGTAACATATTTCCCTACACTGAAAAAAAGAAGTGCTCTCCTTCAGATGCCTCAATTTATTTTTTCTAAAGGCAAATCTAAATAAAGAAACACAGAAAGGTAAATTTATACACTTACTCTCTCCACTCTGAAAATACCTTGCCACGGTTGAAAGTTCAGTCTTTAACACAGATAACATTTTTACAACACTTTGTAAATCCTAATTAACTGCAAGCTGCAAAGTGCCACCAAAACTTGAAGAACAGCAAGTATCTCCAACTAAAACAATAATTTTCATTTGAATGGACTTACACAGGCTGTGTCTTTGATTATTTTTAGTAATGAAGACTAAAATTTAGAGGAAGATTTTGTCTTCGGAAAAAAGTGAAGTTTACATCCAAGGATCAGCTGTGAAATGTAATTGATTCTAGTTTAAGTACAAACTCATTTCATACTACTTGCCAAAAAATCTCACCCATTTATCCATGAACACAGTGATGACTTGGCAGCAGATTTTATGTGGCCTCAAGAACTAGCCAATATTACATTCCAGAACAACATAACACACACTGGGTAATTGGGTTCTGTTTAGCCAGGCCCAATGGCTAAACTAGACAATTGTGCAAATTACAGAGCAGCTGCAGATGGAGGACACAAGACCTACAAGCTTTAATGCCTCACTACATCATAGACTAAAAACCTGAGAAAAGGAGATTTTAACTCGCCAATTCCATATACTTGGCAAAATAGCTTTAAAGTGCTTTATGCTCGTATGAAGGAAGTGTTGCAGATTCCTTATAGAGACAGCTCCTCCAGGAAACATAACTATGATTTTTCAAAATGGCCCATCAAAATGTAAGTATTTCTAATCACTGTGTCACAGGGAAAATTATACAAGGCAATGTAGCCACCATCTACATCATCTTAAACAACAACACATTTTATTAATTAATACCTTCATTAAAATAAAATTGACAAGCTTTGCTGTAGGCAGTTCTAGTACTTTGGAACTTAGTGTTTTCTTAGTTAATGAAACAAATGGCTTTTTTATAAATGGCAGATGGGCACTTACCACATCTTTAGAAGAACTGCCCGCTCTTTTGATTAGATAGAGCTCCCTTTTCTTTTGTTCAATGCAATTCTTAACATCTGGCAAAAAGCAGGAGAATTCTATTCAGTTGACTCAATTTTTGTATGTTTGACATAACTTTCAATATTTCCAATTCAACCAAAGAACAGTTAAATGAATGTTACACATTAAAGTAAAGCTTGATCTAACAAAAACATTTACCATCAATATGAAGTATCTTCACTCCCCAACTCAAAGCATTGGATAGTATACTACCAGAAGGGATTAAGTCCTGCAAGCAATAAATTATATTAATAATCTTAAACAATGCATAGTAATTACATAAAATAATTAAAAACATAAAATGTAATATGAAAACCAAGAGTAAAATGCAGATGCTTTGCTTCTAGCCAAAAGAATACTCTCCTAGACTCCTCTTCTGTCTGTCTCTGTATTACAGCATCTCACAATCAAAAGAATACATTTAAACTCTAGAAAACCCAAACTGTTCCTTATGGTCACATTTCTTAGTAAGATTTGAAGACAGTGAATTTATACAATAACTTCATGAGGAGCTCTCAAAGCTAGTTGTACTAGCAATCCTGAAAAAAAATTACAACTTGTTCTAAGACTCCAAAGACTTTCAATTCTTCAGGAAGTACCCAGAAAACATACTTGGCACTTCACTTAGGACAATCCCTCAACTTCTGCCTGAGCATTCCGTGACTGACTTCTCTCTAAAACAACTAAGACCACTGCTTGTAGCAAAAAACAAACCACTAGTCTCTGAAGCACAAGTTTGTTGATTATTTGGCTTACCTGTTCTTTGATTGCTTTTTCAACCAAGGACTTTCCTCTGCTCATACGTACCTACATTAAAACAGAAACGCACATGTAGCAAAGAAAAGTAATTTACATTGCTCTTAACAAATACAAACGTTAGCTCCAAGAGCCTTTTTTTCACCCTACTGATAATTTTTCAATAATGTGAATCTTTCCCACAGGATTACAGTTGATACAGTCAAAGCGAAGAAAACCCCAAACCAAAGAAACCCCAACAAGTAATTGTTTTCAGCCAAAGGTGGCCACTGCAACGTTGGTGCTGAACAAAGTAGATGGTGGGAATAAGCAGACAGCAATATACACCAAAAGACGAGGTTTCATCAGCTGGGCTTGTGAAAATTAGTCATGAATATAATCACAGCCTCTGTCTTATCCCCTGCTTTTCTATCACCAGTGTATTTCCTTTTTCTACTTTTTGCTGCTTATTCATAATGAGCTGCCTTTACGTATCCAGACTGCTTGCAAAATGAGGTGACCTCATCCATGTGATACAAAGACCAGCATGCAGCCTAGTCATGTTTCTAAATAAGCACCATATATATAGTACAGCTAATTATTTTCAACTATATTTTGAAAGGACTTGCACATGTAAGAAACTTCACATAAACCTGCATAAACTCAGATACAAACTGTTGCAATTAATGTGATCCCCTAAGAAAGAGCTCAGAAAAATCTTAATATTCACAATGCTCAATTTTAATTATTTCCTACTACTATCAGAGAGTGTTTCTGCAGATATCAGCATTAACAACATCAAATCAGCCAGATTTTAATAGGCTGTGTTGCTAAAGAGACAGGAATCACTGGATGTCATCATGTGCCTGATCCAGCTGTCAAACATGACATTAATGTTATAAGTCAGACATACTACATTCTAATGTAGTATATTACATATTTTAATGTACGCTGCTTATTTGCAAAAATTGATACTTTTTAAAATTAGGTTAAAAAATTTGCTGAATTAGTTTGAGTTAGTTAAGTTTAACAAGTTAGACTGAATAAATTTAGAAGAATGTTTGAAAGAAAAACCCTTATTCACCCAAGGAAACTGCTGCCACCTTTAGGAAACAAAATAGGAGAAAATTTGCAAGAGCATATCCCATGGATTATACCTGACTTGCAGTATTATTACAAAGAAACTTACTGTATCTACTATCTTAAATGAATTTCCATCATGTCGATCTTTTCGATTGCTAGGATGAGGTGAACCATTTCCTCCATTAGGTGCAGATTCTGGACTAGGAACAGGAGAAATCTGGCCAAGAGTTGGTGCAAATTTTGCCTCCTTTTTATTAGTCACCAGATAGTTGATATCTTTACTAAGAAAACTCTCCACTCTCTAAATATAAAGATTAATAAACAAATAATTATTTAAGAACAATAGATCAGTAACGCAATTTTACATTGAATATTTTAAAGGAAAGCGATAAAACTTTTCAAACAATTAAGTTCAAAAACACTGAGTTAACAAGAAAATATTTTCTAAGTATTTGGATGACAATGACAATTAAGTTGTCAGTCACAAATTCTAATTTCAATTTCTTAATTTTGTCATCATTATCACAAGAGCTTTGCTTTGTTTTGATTATTACATTTTTTCACAATCTACCTGTAATACTTTCCAATTACAAGAATGCAAACATTGCATTAAGGAATAACAGACTAATTCAAGGAAAGCAACTCTCTCTAATTTTATGTAACAGAAATTACACAGAAGTGCTCAGCTAAACTAAAAGGCAGGTGTTTGCAAATGTAATTTACAGTCTGAAAGAAGCTATAAATTTACTGAGCTTAGAACCAGCAGAAAAACTAAAATTCAGGATAGCTACCATGTTTCAGACCTACAGTTTTCATAAAATTTCTCAAAAAAGTAAAGTCTTAGTGAAGTAGATTCATATTCTCATATTCAGCAATATAAAAATGTGGTCATTCTGCCTTTACTCTCTTCCATTTTGCTCCTTCAGTCTCTTTCATTGCCAGCTACAGTGTGATTAACAGCTATCTGCCTTGTTATTTCACATCAGATTTTATAGTTTGAGGTATTTTCCTTTTTTTCCACTAATCAGTGTGGAAAGCACAAATCACACGGCCTGAAACCGTGCCTTTCAATTATGCTCTACGTATCTTTTACAGAAATAGGATATACAGAGAGAGGCACTTTTAAGTGCTCCACAAGTAACAATGGAAATGTGGTAATTGATCATGAGGCTGTTGAGCACCTCAGGTTGAGGCATTTACTCCTCAGAATAAGCCAAAAAAACATCCTTTTCAATCTCTGAGTTTTGACCTTACTTTTCACATATGAATTCCTAAAATTCTGGTTTAGAGAGAAAGAAGAAACAACAGCATGCACTTCTTTGATGTTAAATGTAGAACAGTGCACTTAACTCAAAACCGTATTATTGCTATTCCTTACTGACACTATGATTTCAGACAGCACCTTGATTTACAAGCACCAATTTTATAAAGCTGCTCAGTATCCCTCTGAGGTCAAAGAAGTATTGGCAAAGCAATGTTCAGAACAGCCAGCAACTTAAGCAGATCCCTTCTGCCTCTGTGCTTAAAAGCTGTTTAGTAATACATACAGCGCAATTAATATTATTATATCCCGTTCTTGTTTGTATCAGCCTTCCATATAGAAAGGAGAATTAGGAAAAAAATTAGTAAGATGCTTATAAAATTTATTATTTAAGTAAGAATATTCAAAAACACTAAAATACTCTGAACAAAAAGTAATTAGTGAAGTTACTGACTTACAGAAAACATATACAAAACTCTTCCTTTAATCTTGATCAGGTTCAGCTGAACGCTGCTAGTTGTAACATGCAAACACGTCAATAAAGTCAGCAGCAGCAGAAGAAAAAGCACCTCAAACAATGAACACTAATAAACTTGGATAACATTTTAAGCCAGATGAATAATCAACTGAAAACAAAACTTCCTAATAAGAACTTTTGTTCCAATCAGTAAAGCAGCTTCTCTTGAAAACCCACAGAATAATTTGTTGATAAGCTCATTGTTTGTACTAAAGTTTAAGACAAACATAGGAAAAGAAGACCCCATCTCGGATAACTACAAATAACATTAAAATGCGTTTACAAAGAAAACAAAAAAGGCATTCCACGTGTGCCCATTTCCTTCTAGGTTCATACAAGTCTCTATTATTAACTTACCCCTCCCAGCTCTTTGAGGTCCTTTCCTAACTTTTCAGAGATCACATTTGATGGGATATCGAGGTAAAACACCTTCCCAGTGAGTGGCTTAAATTTGAGTTTCTCTGGTTTTCCTGTGTCTTTTTTCACATTCTTCAGTGAAGACCTTATCTTTTCTGTTTTTGCTTGTATTCCATCTGCTGGAGGAAAAAAAACAACAAAAAAGGCAATTTACACAGAGCTGGACTTTGGCTCTATTTTCGAAAGGGAAAATTCCTAAATTATGGAAATGGATGGAGCAAGCTTCCATCAAACAGCTTGGGCTTGAAGGGACCTTAGAGATTATCTAGTTTCAATCTCCCTGCCATAAGCAGGGAAACTTCTCACTAGACCATGTTGCTCAAAGCACAATTCCACGTGTTGGTTTTACATTGGTTTTTCTTCCTCACTGACTTACTCCTAGTTGCTTCTCTTCTGGAGAAGCTCAAGACAATGAGAGCTGCCACAGGAAGTAAGCAGGCCTCTTCTGGAGACAAAAAGGCAACATGCAAAACAGTATCCCTTCCCTCCCTGAAAGTCTGATAGGAAAGGGAGCAGAACCCCTACTCATGCTGCAAAATCCTCCAAGTAAGGTTTATGAGCATACTAAATAATGCAGGAACAGCAGTCAGTTTTGTAGAATCTGGAAGACAAAGAAACCTAGAGAAATATGAAAATGAGGAGACAGGTTGGCGTAACTGATCCAGAATTTAAACAGAAAAGATGAATGATAAGCAAGCGAGCAAGGAAAATTCTGTGGATGATCGCGGTTCAAATACGGTGTTATATGCACCACACACATGCCAGGACCCTTCAAACATTAACATTCTAAAGACTGGAATTAATATGAGAGCACACATATTAAACCCCTCAGGGATATTCAAAAGTTTGGAGCGCATTAGAAGGACTGCAATAGCAATGAAGAGTCTCTCGCAAAGGGGGCGCGTTCTCACCCAGGGCCTAAGGCGCCCTCCATACAAATAGCAGCGAAGCCCTGCCCGGGGGAGCAGCTCGCCCAGCAGCGCCCAGGCCATTTCCCACACACCAGGGACACGTTTTTACGTTCAACTCCCCAACCCACGCAAAGGCCCTTCGAGCTGCCCTGTGCTCACAGCGCCAGCCCGAGGGCGGCTCGGGCCCAAACCCGGCACGGGGCGGGCTGCGGCGCCTCACAGCCCCAGCCGGGATGGCGGCACCGGCTAAGAAAGGCCTGAACGACGGCGGCAGCTCCCCCGCGCTGCCCACAGCCCCTCGCCGCTTACGGGGACGCGCTCCTTTGTCGGCGGCCTCGGCAGCGCTCGGCTTCATCTTCCCGCGGAGTCACATCGTGCTCAGCTCCGCCGGCACCCCGATCGGCACAGCCGCTGCACGCCGCCTTCCCGCCTCCGGCACAGCGGCTGCGGCACCTCACCAACGGCCCGCGCGGCCGGGCCCCTCCCGCAGAGGGGCGGGCGGAAGGAGGGGAGGGAGGGGAGGGAGGGGAAGAAGGGGAAGAAGGGGAAGGAGGGGAAGGGGCCGTGGGGAGGCCTTGGTACGGGAAGCGGGGTAGGAGTAGCAGCGTTCTTCTAGCCGCAGGCTAAGCTGTGCTTGGGTGGCGGAGACCTTTGCCCCCGGCGGGTGAAGTCGGGCGCTGCTGGTCAATGGGTATGTATGCAATTCTGGGCGGCTGTGCTGTTCTGAGTGAAAAATACATGAAAAAAAGACAATATCCCTACTCACCGTGGCATTTGTTAGCACCTGAGAGGTCAGAGTTGGTTTGTGCAACTTAATCTTTTTTATCTAACTTGAAGCATAGTGAAAATAACACAACGTTCTTATAGAGCCAATGAAAAGCTTATATCAATGTCTCTAATAAAGTTAGGGCTGCACTTCAGCACAGTGGTGCATTTTGAAAAAGACACCTCTATTTGGTGTCTCTTTCCTGAAGTTTTTTTATTTTATTTATTTCAGATTTTATTTTCTGAAGTATTTTTATTACCTTCTCCTGCCCTGGCTATTGTGAATGCATTCCTAAATTGCTGTGACCATGCCTATGCAGTTGTAGACCAGGATTTGTTCAAGGAATTAACATTTGATTAGTAGTTAGTCTTTGTCTATTACATGAGAAGCATGCCAGGGTACACAGTCATCACCAGCAGGATCAGCCAGGAGACCTTTCTGGGTTCTCTCAGGAGAGATGGGAAAAGGGCTGGGTCAGTTATTCTGCAGTGCTTCAGTTTATGGGCCACAGGCTGGGAGTTCATCTTTGTAAGGATTATTTGCATGTTTGTAAACACTTTGCTGCAGTTAAAGGTAATATGTGTTAAATATTTAATGTGGTTTGCAAGAACGTACAAATGTTGTAATTCATGCAAGAAGGATTTTGAAGATTTATTATCTTTAGAAAACTTACTTGCAAAACATGGCTCAAATACTCTCAAAAGTTACTGAAATGCTTGTATATAAGTATGAAAGTAATATTGCTGGTTCTACATAACTTAGTAATGAAAATTGAAAATATTTATTCCTTGACTTTCTCTGCAAATTTTGAGCATAGTCTTACAATATGTTTTTCTTTTCCTTGACAGGTTTTTCTTCTCCGGGGATAAAACCATGGCTGAAATGAGTAATATCGATGTACAAAAACTAACCATTGTTCAGCAAGCAATAGCCTCTTGTTGTGGAGCTATAATTACATCATTATTTGGTAAGACAAACTATGAAGCTGACCACAGACAGAATCTTACAAAGTGATTACTCTTCAGTTTGACTCAGCATGATGTCTGCTTATGTATGTTTCCACTAATATGTTCAACAAAGATACTTTTTGATAGTTTTTTCTTTTTTGTTGTCTTTTAAAAAGAATGGTTAATTGAAATCTTTTTTGTCCCTGATAATCTCCAAGTATTTCTGAACATAAGAATAAAATCTACTAACTTTGAATTTCTGTTTCTTTTTTGTTCCATTTGGTGTAGTTATTCCTTGCTTTCTGTTGAGAAGAAATGAAATTAATAACAAAAAGTAATTTCCGTATTTCCTGCTACTTTGAAAATATTTTAGATAAAAATCTGCTTGACAATACAACACACAAATCCTACAAGGCTGGTCTCAGTGAGGCATAGTAATAATTGTTCTCTGATGTCTTACCCTGTCAAATACTTTTATTGTTGGATTTGGTTTGTTTTGGGTTTTTCCCCCCCTAAATATTGTTTTTAAGGATATATTTTTGTTACTCTGTTAAACTTCTGGATAGTAGATGGAATTCATCTTCTGCTTCGCATTCAGTCATGTCACTCAGGACCTCCTTCCCCATGCATACCTAAGAAAGCATTGCTTGGTTACATTCAGCACTTCATGACTCTTGGAATTCTACAAGCTTATTAGCTCATACTTTGTGCTTTTGTTGCTTTTTGTTTAAGGTAGCCTTTAGTTGTGACTTTGGTTTTAATGTCAATTAAGCTGCAGGGAAATGTGCAATTTTCTAAGCACGGTTTTCCCCCACAAAATGTTTACAAAATAAGATCTTACCAAGAACATGTCAAATTCATAGTCTTTTTGTTCTGTTTCACTCTGTGTCCTGTACATCAGACCTGTGGAATTCCAAAGATGGATTTCAATTGTGTGTACATACCCACAATTCTAGTACAGGGAAAGGTGCTGGTGCTCGAGAGGTATAGGAGGCTGGCTTCTGTCCGAAGTGCCAGCCTGAGACAAGCTAGAATAGCATAAGTGGCTGAAATGCTACTAGATGGCGAATTTTAACCAATTTAGTTGAACTCTAGGAGTCACATTTTGATCCCTACATTGAAATACTGAAGTGTGAGGCAAATATTTAACCACGTGTTAGTCAACTGAGGGGCAGCACCAGAGAGCTGAGGTGTGACTGCATTGCCTGAGCATAGGAATGTCTTCAGCGAGACATGGACTAGAGTGTTGGACTTCAGCTGACACTTGGTGAGTAAGGTTGTAGATCTTGTGGTGTCGTTTCTGTCAGCTCTGTAGGTATTTTGGATACCTTAGAGACTCAGATGGGACCAGCTGCTCATATGCAGGCTACTGAATCAACCTCTCAGCCAATATAATCAGAGGAAGGTGGTCCAGCTGCCCAGCCACTGCAGTGTTCAGCATGTTTCAGCCTGTGATGGATGTAAGGGCTGCACTGCAGTGGAAACAGTGAAATGCTCACTAAACTTTCACTTACTTTTCAAGACCCCCAACATTTTACATATTGGCTACATTCAGCAAAAAAGAAAAGTACATAATGAATTTAACTTTTTTTTTTTTCTTGAAAGTTGTATTATGGACAGTTTATTGAAAAAGAACAAACACGTGAAGAATGCTGTGCTGTTTTATATGCCAGAGGCCAAAATTTGGTTTTGTATGCCTTGTGGTATGCTACTTAAAAAAGGTTAGCAGCAGAATGTTATATAACAAGTTTTAGCAGTTTCCAACAACATGACACAGTGGTTTTTGAATGAGCTTTGTGTGTCTCTAATATTTCATGCCTATGCAACTGTTAGTAAATTAGAAAAGATAAATTTGATGTCTTGCAAACCATACAGGGTATATAGTTCTCCTTTGATAACATTGTCTGCTAATATCATTTTCTCTCTGCCTGATAACATTGTAAAAACTGTTAGGTTGTTAAGTTCTTCCTCCCCCACCCCCGCCCTGGAAACAAAAAAAAAAGATTGTAGAACTTAATGATAAGATATCTGTAAACTTCTACATTTTCAGGGTATCCAGGGTGTTTCTAAATGACTTCTGTTTCATTTTAGTAACTCCTCTTGATGTTATCAAAACCCGACTGCAAGCCCAAAGCAATCCATTCCATAAAGGTAAACAAGCAAACGTAATGGGGGACACAGTTTGCTTTTTGTTCTTGTATTTAGCTGATAGTTGTCATAATGCTGTGCTCAGGTGCAGAATGTTTGAGTTTGTTTCTCCAGTATAACTGGGGGGTGGGAGAGCAACACACCAGTATGTACTAAACAGACACAGTAGGAAAAAATCCCATACATCCATACCATTTTAAACAGGATTTTTTTTTCTGTCTTAATATTTTCATTATGGCAGAAGGTACAACTAAAAGTGAGTTGAGTCAAACAATAAAAACCTGTTACTAAATTAATAAATGTTTCATCAGAGGGCTTATGTGATCGGGATGTTATATCAAAGTTCATCTCCAGAATCCAGAGATTTTTGAGATGGAGAAGTCTTAACAAGTCACTTGCTACTTGGGTTCTAAATAGATGAAGATATTGTGCTCTCAAAGATGTGCTAATGGTTCCTACTATTTACTTGTACTTAGTAAATGAAATTTAAAAGGAAAGAAGATGACTGGTTTTGCATGTTGAATGTGGAGGTGAGTATTTACAGTCACACTTGCCAATTAAATTAGGAAAAATACTTGTGCCTTCTATCCTGATTTTGAGTAAGTTCTAAATCCTTCAGAAATCTACAAATGTGAAGCCTAAAGTATGTTTTTGTAATGGCAATAGTATTTATCAAACAGGTTGAAGATGATGTAGAAGAAATGAAAGACAAATGGAGAGGATTATGTAGTATTAATACAGACCAAGATAAGAAAAAAGTATAGTAATAATAATACAGATAAGATGATTACCTCCACTTGAAGTGGATGCTGAGAGTATTAATAAAAGATTTAAAAGTCTGAAAGATGTTCACAGTTACATACAATAGTGATGTTCAGGTCTTGTGTTAGTTTTACCTTTCAGCAGATGGTGGTATAACCTCAACATGTCTCTTAGAGCCATGAGAAGGCAGTGCCATTTAGTCAGGCAGTCCCAGTGGTGCATTTATACCCTCTTTCCTTTTACCTCATTTGTCATTACTGACTTACCAAATTATTTTTCCCCTCTGTGTCTAACAAGAGAGAAATCAGTGTTGCCATTATATCCAATTTGAAATTGCTGCTGCATAAAAACATCTTACAAGCATTAACTATATTCTTATACACCATTTTATTAGGAAAGTGTTTTGTACACTCCAATGGCCCTACAGATCACGTGTATGTTTGTGAAAATGGGGACAGCAAAACATGGTATAAAAAGCCTGGGCATTTCAAAGGGACATTGGTAAGAACATTTTACATGTATATAAAACTGCACATTTTCAAGTAGCATGCATACTGTTAAGTTTTCAGGATTTTGTGGGTTCTACTGGACTCTGTTATCATTGAAGAGGGTCTTCATGTGGTTAGACTGCTGATTGATGATAACTTCTACTCTGCAATAAGATATATATTCCTTCCTTAAGATCAACAAGGAGAGAGCTGCACAGCTCTCCTCACAGGTTACTGGCTTTATGATTTTATTTTCCCCATTTCCCCACATATTGGCAGTAGCTGCTGATTGCAGGTAATAATTTTCTCTTAACCTGCTTACAGCCCTTGTGCCCACACATCTCCCAATATGCTCCTGAGCTGAACCAGTGGTGCAGTATTAAAAGTTAAGTTCATGTGTCAAGTTCTCTATCCATTGAGACTTGTAGGACTAGCATTTTCCCAGACATTTGAAACAGACTGGCTGGCAGATACTCTCATGCTGGTTCATTGGTCAAAATTTTTTTTTGGCTCTGCCATGAAATTAAACCTATGATCAAGGATTTTTCAGAATTAAAATCTTGAGAATGGGATGTTAATGCAAAAGGTGTCTTCAGCAGTTTTAAAGGGTTGTTTTTTTTTAATAAATAACTTTACAAGTGTGATTTTTTTTCAATTAGCTCTACTATGTAGTTTTAGAAAGTTACTTGTTTTCTATTTGACATGAATCTATGCCTGGTCTTGCCATAACAAGGTTATTGTTAAAGAAGAATGACTATCATATAATTTTATCTTTCTTTTAAAAAATTAGTCCTATCTTTTATCTATGCCTTCCTGTTTTGTAAATTTGTTGAAGCTGGATTATAAACATATTAACTAGCTAGTATAAAAGTGTCCTTTTTTGCTAAACCATGTTAGAACCTCAGGGGATTCTTGGCTTCCTTTCAAAGCTGGTCAGGTTTGTTGTAATAAACCATTTCTTTGTTTTTCCCATTCAGCTTTTTACCTCATAGGATTAGTCCATCAAGGCCATCTCCTCTAAACCTATCTGCTTTTTTCTTCCTTTAAGTCCTTTCTGTGGTCTGCCAGACTCTTTATCTTGAGGCCCTGTGATAATGTCTGGTTTCAGGCATATCCTAATCCATCGAATCTCAACCTCTTTCCTCAGATGTTTTAAGAAAATGAGGTATCCTGACATTACAAAGTTTGTGTTTTGCTTGTAATTTCAGTTGAATTATCTTCAAGGTTTAGTGTTGCTCTGCTGTCAGTCTCCTGGGAATATACAGGAGAGCTGTAATAATAATAGCAAGCTCATATATGGTGTAGTGTATATACATTGCATGTATGGTGTCATGTTGTCAAAGGAAGCTAATATTGAAGAATCTTTGAGAATAAGTTGCTACTTCATGCCTAGAAACTCTGCTACATATTGAAAAAAACATTTTAGTGGATTTTTTTGGGGAAGTTTCCACAAGTTGCTGCAATGCCATATTAGTTCTGAAGATAGTTATTCACAAGGCTCTCAGTCACTGATAAACACTTAGTACTTTGGCTTTTTAAAGATGAAAGGAAATTCTTAATTTTAGTCATATAAATTGTTCTGTTCAGATCAGTGGAACTGTTTGCATGATTAAGTGTTATAGCTTGTGTAAGCAGTTACAAAAGTGGGGTCTTAAAATTATAAGCCATTAGGCTTATCATTAGTTCTGTGTTCTGCCAGCTAAAATATACTGCTAACTACAAAACTTTGTAGCTAATTATTGCTCTTTGCCTGGTTATATTTTTAGGATGCATTTGTGAAAATTATTCGAATAGAAGGAATTAAGGTGCTGTGGAGTGGGCTTCCCCCAACATTGTAAGTTGAATGGGTTTTTTTGGTAACATGCTGTAAGTTATTGTTTAAAAACTAGGTAATTATTTTTGAAATTATTCTGCTTATTTTGAAGTTACAGACTAATCGGTTCGATCAGAAATGTCTATGGACAGTATAATTTTTGTCAGATTTTAGAATTTCGTTATATATTCTCAGTAGTTAAGCAGGATCAATAGATTTCTCATTCTGCTTTTTTGTTGTTGTTGTTTTAGTATAACCATTCCTTTGATAGAATCATCGAATCACAAGATCAGACCTGGGCCTGTCTTTGACATGTTCTTGTTGTTGTATCTTGTTACTTAATGACTTGCTATCAGCAGCACAGCTGTTTCCAGACACTCTGGTGTTGCACCTCATTACCCTCACTTAATTTTTCTAATCATCTTCTTTATTTCAAAGAACTTTGGGGTTTTATTCTATCTGGATAAACAGATAATTCATTTTCTTTGTACAAGAGCAATTTACATATTTAAACATTGCAATCAGATCTCCTTCTGGTCTTCTCTTTAGGCTTAACAGCCCCAAACTGTTTTATCTTTTTATACATATTAACCTGGTTCAGATAGAAATTAAGACCTCTATAATTATGTTCTCCTTCATAAACCAAGAAAGTTTTCAAATCTAACTTATATCTTGTAACGTGCAAAGTGGGAAGTGCCCAGTGGGAAGCACTGGTACACTTTTGATTTGCAGACAGTGCTCAGTGCATAGGCACAGAAAAAGCAAAGAATGGTGGAGCTCAGCCTTGTTTACACTCCAGTATGTGGCAATTTCAAAATATAAACCTTGGGACCTGACTGAACTGTTCCAGTTAATACAGTTTTTTACTAAGTATGTGTTCCGTTCTCCAGCAGAGAACTAACTTCTTTACTGGACAAAGTCACCCAAATAGAAGAGAAGACCTAAACTAAGCCATGTTGGTTTTCCAAGCATGACAGTCCTTGGTGTTTTCTGGTAATGGTGGTGTGTGCTGTATTGGCACAGACATAACAGAAATGTAATTGCCATTTTATAGTAAAATGTGGTGCTTTATCCCTACAGTGAATGATTATTGACTCTACTTGTTGTTACTATAGTCTGTACTATGCTGATATGGAAAAAGCTTACATTTATGCATACTACATTGTCTCTCAAGTAGTGAGTATCATGGCTGTTGATCAAGAGCATCATATCCAATTGTTACATAAATAAAAGTTAAGGATAGTAGTATTTCCGTAATATTTTGTTTGGGTTCCTCATTTTCAGATCTTTCACTTCCCATTCTTTATCAAAATAGTTGTGATATGGAGTAGATTTTGACTGAGATAATCTACCATCATTTTACTTATGGTTTTCCCTAATTAAATGAAAACCTGGGAAATGTGTGGGTTTGAAACTCTGAACTAGAAGCAGTGAGTCAAAGCTGTGGGATTTTTTTTTTAATTAATCCATTACACACAGATGGAGATACAACTTTTTTTTAATATAAATAATGTATCCATACAAGGCAGTTGACTTTATTCTCCTGCTTTCCTTGTGTTAATTTAAATGTTCTCTATTTTAGAGTAATGGCAGTTCCTACCACAGCAATCTATTTTACTTGCTATGACCAGCTGTGTGAAGCTTTGAAAAACAGACCAGGAAAGCATGATGAGCACATTCCAGTTATTGCAGGTTCCTTAAGCAGGCGTAAGTTGTCCTTTGGTTAAAGAGGAAACTGGAACATAATACCTGTATGCTGTTTTCTTGGGTTTGTTCTGTTGACTTTTATTTAAAGTAAATATGCTGTGGGCTTAAATGAGGGATAGGAAGGAATACCATCATTACCCAGTATTTCTTGGGCAACAAAACCCTCTAACCTGAAATAATAAGATTTGGTTTTGCTTTCACTATATTTGTAATATGTTCAAAATTTTATATTTATGGGTTTTTACTAAGGACAGTTTAATTTAAGTCTGTTCTGCCATCAATCTAATAATAAACATCATTATTTGCTGTAATGGAAGGTACATAGGTAATTATAACAAAGATGACAATTGGACTTGTACTGGTTTTACTGCTGTATGATGTGGATGTAATTTGTATATTTTCTTAGGTTTTTTTATGCTTTTCCTCATCTATTTTTGTAGAATTAAGTCAGATAATATATTTTAGGGCTTTCTTAGAAGGGTCTGATAATGCAGTTCCATGTTCTACCTGTGACAACCATGAGGGCACCAGCAGACCAGTGGAAAAAATTGCTATTTTGTGGCAGTGTAGCACATTGTTCTTATTAGGCTGTTCCAGACTTTAAATTCATGTGTACAAACTTATTCCAGCAACAGAAGAAAAATTCTTGGATTTAGTAACATTTTTAATGTCTGTTAGATGTGTGATGGTAGCTTGTTACTGAATGATGACTGTTGTGCAAGATGCAAGAGTTACTTTATCAGCTACAGATTACCTGCTAATCGTTCTTGATGGTTTAAAGTAAGAGTGGCAAAGATGCTTAGAAATCAATAAAATCTTAAATCTGTAATTACAATTCTGTCCTTAACACAAAAAAGCCTTAAACATCAAGATTGCTTTCTTCAAGTTACAGTTTAAAATGGCAACTAATGAAAATAATTGAGTGTAAATACTTGAAATATTCAGCCTATTTATGTGTTAAATCTGAAAATGAGGAGTTACATGGATTATTGTAATCAGTGTAACATGTTTACATGTTACATTGATTACAACATGCTAGCATTGAAAAAACCCCTAAACTGGAAACATAGGTACCATGAATAGGCAGGGCTTTTGTAATTGGAAACTTATTTTGAGGATTAGTTCAAGGAATATGGGAGAGTTAAAAAGAATCAAATATATAAAATAAGGTGAGACATGACTTGAACGTTCAGGAAATGGTACTATTAAATATTGATTTTTCTAAAAAGCCATGTTTCCTTTGCAGTTGGTTCTGTTACTGTGGTGAGTCCCCTGGAGCTGATCAGAACTCAAATGCAGTATCGCAGGTTGTCCTACAAGCAGCTGTACTTGTGTATCAGCACCAAAGTGGCTGTAGATGGGTGGATCTCCCTGTGGGCAGGCTGGACTTCTACTATTCTGAGAGATGTACCCTTCTCAGGTAAGGTTTCTTTTCCATGCAGCTTTTTGTTTATGTTTTTATATTATTTTTCTGTGCTCTTAGGTAATTTTAATGGATAGCTTTAGGAATGACTGAGATTTACGTTTTCTTTATTTGAGTATTTTTATTTATAAATTCTCTGAAGGTGTGATTTTTTTCCTCCCATTTTGTTTGTGGATACCAGATAAGATTCATTGTTACATTCCTCTTCTCTGTACTTAGACTCTTTCTTATCATCTTTATCTTACACAATGACTGCTTTTGAAGTGTTTCAGTTGGAAATTTTCTCTGTGATAGAAATAGTGGCTATTTTCTGATGAACATGCTGTATCTATGTGTTCTGTTACATAATTTTGGAAACATGTACAGAGAGTAACACAGTAGTGTCTTCAAGGTTTTCCTTTTTTTAAATAAATTTGTTTGTATAACTGCTCAAAAAAACTTTTTAGCAAGACTCCAAAGCTGAAAGCCTAGAAGAAGAAAAGTCTGATTCAAAGCATAACTAGTCCTAGGGCTATTACTTAAGATAGCTGGGACAGATGTTACAGGGGAGACTGCTAAAGGACCCTGTCTTTTTAAGGCCTTTTTGTCAGAGCACTTCTGGATCATCAGACATCAATTGTTGAAGGCAGTTTCTGTCATTGGTGTAGTACCAGGAATAACATCTTTAAACACTTTATGTTGACCCAGAAAAATTCTTCAAACCTATTTTTGGAAGATTCTTATTCAAACTTGCTTTTGGAGTCAGAGAACTTTTGACATATTTGACCTGCTATCTCTGTTCTCCTACTTCATTCTTAAGATGATCTAATTTAATTTGTGTTTCCAGACAATCTACTGGGCCAGTCATTGGTTTGGGCTGTTACACAATATGTGTATCCAGAGTAAATTTTAAATTGGCTGTGAACCAAACTGAGACATAAATGGGGTGTCATGATATTTACTTAAAAATTGCAGTTGGTAGTTAAGTGAGTTAACTGAACCAAGTTATTTCAGCTGTCTTTTTTTTTTTTTTTTTTTTTTCAGAATTTATAATGCTCTGTTCTCTTTCACTTAGCTACTGGAAGGTGTTTGAATATCGTGATTGGAATGTATTTCCCCTTAAAGATCCAGTTCCTTGATGGGACTTAATCTTCTATGATAGGGAAGGCTGCTGAACCTATGAAAACATGGTTTCACTAAGGCTAAAGACAACTGCCAGAGTTCATCTGAATCTTTTGTCTGAAGTGTTTCCTGTTCAAAACTTTTTATTTTACTTACTTTTCTTCTCTGCCAAATGCAATTTTCTCTTAGGCTTTTCTCTAAGGTTTGCAAGGGAACTCGCAAATTCTTCATCTGATTCCTGTTGTCGGACTTCAAGTAGAAACTCCTGTTCTTTTATTGATTTTTGTCTGTAGCAGTGTGGCTGGAGATAGTGAGCTTCCTTCCCCCTGCTGCTTTTAACAGAGTGGGAAGATCAGAGCACTGTGAGGAAGTGCACAAGGAAGAGGGCACTAAGGTGATGGGAATTCTTCTCAGCCCTTTTCAGATTCTTGTGTCCACACCTGCTGTTCTTCCACTGATCCAAACCAGGCTTGTTGATTTTTAGTCAGCTTCCACACTGCTCTGGCATTCCCTGGACAGTCAGTGGGCACTCCCTCATCTGTGCCCAGTCTTTGTGGCCATGATGGTAGAGGCACAAGTTAACCTATAAGGCAGTAGCTGCATGTTGAGAACTACTCAAACAATAGTGAGCAGGCAATCAGAAGCATGAGTAAAGGAAAATGTATTAAAAAAAAAAGCCACAAAAATATGCTTATATAAAGCTAAGAGTGTATAATATTGCTTAATGCCTTTTCTGACTGTATTTGCTGATATTTTTTTTCCTTATAACTGTTCTCTATCTGCTGTGATGTGCTCCCTTTGTACCTTCAGTCTGAGCTCTTCAGTTTGAATAATGACTCAACAGCAGCTGAATCTCTGGTCTTCTCAGTTTGCACCTTTGCTGAAGGGAGTTCAAGATATCTCAGGAGTTAAAATCAGTGTAACACTGAGTTGAGAAACCAGGTCCTATTGAAAACAGTCAAACAGCAGAGCATGATTCAAGAAGCACAGGATAATTAGAATTCCACTCTATTCCTAGTCCAAGTGTTTATTACATGTTCCAAGCACGTTCCTTGGGAGGGTAGCTAGACTGAACAAAAGTTATGAATGTTTATAAACACAAAAGCTGGTTTAGTAATAAAGTTTGAGTCCTTCTTTAAGTGTCACAATATAAATGTGACACTTAAATGTGTGACAATATAAATGTGAAAGGTATTTAGGGAAATGAGTCCTGTAGGTGCTTAAGAAAATTTTGGATTAGGGGTTTGTACATTTTAATAGTAGGCTCTCCTCAAATTCTCAGAATGCCTTCTGAGATACTGCCTACTTTTTACTTTTGCAAAATGTTGGAGGCTAGGCAGGTGTGCAGGTAGTCTTCATGGAAAGAAAATGCTGTGAATTTTTTCTGCTGGCACAATCTCCAGAACTCAGTGCTTAATGAGGCATAATTACCTTCAGGATATGGAGCTATCATTTGCAGTATTTAGTCAACCAACTGCCATGAGGAATTACTCTCTAATTCAGCCCAGTAGTATATAGTTTGAAGTTTTAGTTAAAAAGCATAAAAAGTGCAGTTTAGCTCAGCAGATGGTCACAGAAACAGATGTTATTCCTGAAAGTTGTTTGCTGACTTTCCTTTGACAATCCCCACAGAGGCATTCCCCTATTAGTAATTCCAGGGAGCAAAATCATATTTTTTGGTTCTCTCAGAATTAAATTTTATACTGTGCCTCAAAAAAGTATGAGGTACTCCTGAGGAACATTTCATTTTGTATGAAATGTGTTTTTATAGAATTAGTGAGGTCTATGAAACATGAAATATGCCTGAAAACATAGCGAGTAATTAGAAGCCTCCATTTTGATTTATGTTAAATTAAATGTGAGTTTTATAGTGCTTGGGTTAGATTGTATGAAGGTAAGGGTCACCTAAGGGAATGACAAAATTATTAGGCTAATTTGTATCATATGAAGAAATACGGGATATGGAGACAAAGGGAACACAGCAATCTGTCCATCCGTTATCACACAGGACACTTACATGCTTTCAGCTCTTGTTTCTGTTTGCTTCTTTTGCCACAGTAGAATTCTTACATCTGGGTTTGATATAAGAATTTTTGTATTTGACATACAAATCTGTTGTAATGCAAGTTTATTTTTTTTGTAATCATAGCAATGTATTGGTATAATTATGAACGTTTCAAGAAGATGATGTGCAAGGAAGTTGGTGCAAATCAACCTACATTTTTTGTTTCTTTTACTTCAGGAGCAGTATCTGGCTCTGTAAGTATATAATTTCATGTCTAGTACTATTCTTTATTATTATCACTAATAAGCTAGTTAAAAGAGGTATGACTTTAGATGATTCTCTCAGAAATGTATATTTTGGAGTATCTGTACTTTAAACACATGTGGTGTGGCATTCAACCTGACTAAATAAATCTGAATAAGCTACAGTGTTCTGACATACAAGACTTAAAAATATCATGTGCTTGGAATATCAAGTCTAGTTTCAAACTGTGTGTGCATTTTAATTTCAAAATTTAGGGTTACATTTTAATTTTTTTGTGCACTAACATTAACACTGATTTTCTGATAGATTGCAGCTGTCACAACTCAGCCATTTGATGTAGTGAAAACACATATGCAGACTCAACTTTGGGATAGTAAGACCTTAAAAAGTAAGTTGCTGGTAAGAATAAAAGAACCCTGTAGTGTTTTAAAAAATAAAACTCAGTATTTTGGGTTTGGGTATAGCTTTGGGTAGGAATTTTAAATATTTGCCACTTCTAAAGTATATGTAAACATTTCATCACTCATGTATTTTTTCTTCCTTTCATTAATGGCACACAAGAGGGAAAAGGTGTGAGTTTAGTGCAATTTAGCTTAAAAAGATGGTATAAAATTCAGAGGAATCCAAAGCTATTACATTTAGGCATACCAATTGTAAATTTGAGATGTCCCTGCTTATTGTAGAGAGGTTGGATAGATGACCAGTAAAGGTTCTTTTGAACCTAAACTATTCTATGAAGTAAGTTATTTTTAAATAAGCAAAAAATTAACTTCATAGCAGTCAGGTGAACAGTGATTTATTCAAAGTGTTCAAAATAACATTCACTACCACTTGCTCCTACATAACAATATTCTTGTGATAAGTATTAGACTAGAAAGTACTGTGCTCAGGTTGTGTATTTTTTTACATTCTTTTCATGTGATTGCAAAAAAATTATTTTTGAGGGCATGAATGTCCCAATTAATGAATGTCCCAACATCTTTAAAGGATGAAAGAGGAAGTTTCTGTTTTGCTTTCATCATTAGAGCAGTGCTCTGTTTCATAGAGATCAAAGTTGTATATAATACCATTTTATTTCCCATTACGAGGGATGCAGACCAGTGAAGGACTTCCATTAATCTAAATACATATTATATCATGGCTTTAAGATTACAGACCATTAAAATGAGTATCCAAATAGTTTCTGCTTAGAAAATAAGTGCTCACTTTTTGGCATGAGGTTTCATTCTCAGGTTATTTTTTTTTCTCTAGAGTAATTCTTGAAAAAATGTATTATTCTTTGATGCAGAACAAGTATTAAAAATGTTTTAAATACAAAGTTACTTTTTAAATTCTTTTCATGTGCTGATGAATGTAAAAATTCCTTCCTAACACCACTTTGAAACACGTGTCTGCCATATATTTATTAGGGTAATATTAATCAGATTAATTTATATTTTTAAAACTCCATTATGGTAATCTTTATTTTGTGCCAGTTTAATTTGTTCCAAATCCAGTTACTGTTAAGAGTTGGATACTGACTATGCATCTACATTTTGTCTCTCTGTGACTGCAAAAATATTTCTTGGCTTCCAAGGGCTGTGGGATATTCCTGGTGAATGTATTCTATGGAACTGCTTTGGCTTTTTTCCAACTGTATCAGCAAACCAGTAAGGACTATAGCAGCTGTTTGTATATCTTACTCTAGGTGTTACTGCAGGTCTTTTCCATGTCTTGCTGTTTCAATTTGAGTATTTGCATACTGTATTAATTTAACATACTGTATAAATAAGATGGATAAAATTAACAAAAGAAGGAGTTAAACCTAACAATTACACATCTGTGACTGGCTCTGATATCTAAAAATATTATTCTGTGGCATTGTATGAATTGCCTAATTCACTGTTGTCTTGTACTATATTGAGTTCCACAGGGGGACAGTAAATCAACCTGGGCAGTTATGAGGAAAATTGTCACTAGAAATGGCATTACTGGACTATTTGCTGGTAAATTTTTTCCTATCTCTAAAAAAGTTCAGACTAGAGAGTTCTTAATTATAGATGTTTACATGCATAAATTATATATTTCCATTTCTGTGAACACTGTCAGTTATGCAATAGTGGGTGTACATAAAGCAACAGACATGCAGACTTTGGCCTCTCCTGGGATCTTCTTGGTAGAGTGAGTACCTGGGATAAAGCCCTGGAGGGAAGAGAGGCCCAAGAAAGCTGGTTAATATTGAAGAATCACCTCCTCCAGGCTCAGGAACAGTGTATCCCAGCAAAGAGAAAGTCAGGTGAAAACTCCATTAGGCCTGTACAAAGGAAGAAGGAGCTCCTGGACAAACTCAGACACAATAAGGAAGCTAGCAGAGGGTGGAAACAAGGATGGGTAACCTGTCACAGAGAAATGGTCAAAGCAGACAGGGATTACATTAGGAAATAAATGTGGCCAGGGATGTCAAGGACAACAAGAAAAGCCTCTATAGGTATGTTGGTGATCAGAGGAAGACGAAGGGAAAACATTGGTCCTGTCCTGCATGACTCTGGCAGCCTGAGGTGGAAATGACAAGATACTGAGATTAAATCCTATTGTAGTTCATACTAAAATGACCATCTGTAAGAGACATTCCAAATCCAGGATACTTACTAGGCTTACACACTGCACTGGCTCATTGGGGGGCCTTGTGTGAATGGCTGCACAGCTGGTTAAGCCTTGCAAGACTCATGTTTGCTGAAAGAGATTAAACGGCTTTACTCACTGTACAGTGATGGCATAGCTGGGTAACAGGATTTGCATATTTCAGAGCACTGATGCTAACAGAATGCATGACACCACAAAGTATCAATATTATTGATTTTGAATTCAGTAAATAGATTAAAACACACTTAAGTCTTGACACATGGGTAGCAGAGTTTAGAGATACTCTTGATCAGCAGCCACCAGGGTTCAGTTGGCCTGACGTAGCTGAGATGACTGGGGTTAGTCTGCCTGGCTCCTTGCTGCTGTTCCAAAGCAACACAAGTTCTCCATAGGTTCACCATAGGCTGTGTGTCATCTGGGCTGGCTCTCTGCAGACGTCTTTGCATTTCAAGTGGAAGTAAAGGGCTGGCTGTGTGGGGACCAGGGGATTCAGCCTTATTTCCCTTCCTCTAAACAGAATCACTTTCTAACCTCTACTGGCAAGATCACAGTTGACTGTAATGGGAGACATTTAACACTTAAATTCCATCATTTATACATGTGACCCAGATTTTTCATTTTAGTAGAGGGCACCTGTTGTGTGCTGGAGCACAGGAGCCCTGCAGGTCCAGGTGCTCCACTTGCATGGAGTCAGAAGGGGCAGAGACACAATGGACTTAAGGCAGGCAGACCACACAAGATGGAAGAGATGAGGGCATAGGGGTATTACACTGGTAATACCTACATCCAGTAAATTCAGTATTTTGTGGCATGTGGGCAGGTAGAATCCCAGCTCTAAACTGATATACAATGGTATCAACACGTTGTGATCAACACATTGTACTGCAGCACTTGGAACTGAAAACAATAGTGAATACTTTCCTTTCTCTTCTGGGCAGGTATTACTCCACGGCTGTTTAAAGTTGCTCCTGCTTGTGCCATAATGATCAGCACGTATGAATATGGAAAGTCTTTCTTTTATCATTTAAATGAAAAAAAGAATCAACATCCTTAATTCTTCTTCGTCCAATTGTATGAAGTCAAAGTATGATAGAAATTGTGCCAAATTTAAATCTGTGAAGATGTTTTTTGGAATTCCCAGTGGATTTCTACCATTACATTTGGTAACTAAATAAAGCTTAATTTTTAACTTTCACAAAGGATTAATTCACTCCTTTTATTAAAATTAAAAAAATACACATCACCCTTAAACGATCATTGAAAATTTTATGACTTCTCTTGCAGCTGGAGAGAAAAAAGAAAGGAAGAAAGAACGAAAGAAAAAAGAGAGAATAGTTGAGGCTGGACATAGCAATGAAGAATAATGTCTTCCACGGTGTTAAATTTTCAGTCATGATTAAACATTTTAGTTGGGTTTTAAAATTATATTTAAAAATGTTTTGGGTTTCCAATTGGAAGATATATTTATTTCTCAGTAAGGAGGTTGATACAGAGTGAATTCAATAAATAAGTATTTATTCTTCCTGCTTGTCATGTGTTTCATTCCATGCATGTTTGTTATTTGCAGCTCTGTATTTTGTGTAAGTGCATATTATAAAAGATTCTTAGGTTTATTTTAAATGACAAGTTCGGTCAAACTAGAAAAATACTTCCGCTCATTAGATGCTGAGAGAGAATGGTGCATACACTGATAGGAGCAGCAGAGGGTTTTTTTTGTTTAAGGCAATACTTGAAGAAATTAAAGGACAAATTAAAGCCAAAGGCTTCAATGGTACTCTGCAGGAACACTCCTTCACGTGTTTCTGGGAGGTGCAAGTTGTCACTGTCACAAGGCAGTGTCGCAGGGTCCAAGGCAGGGCCAGGCCATGCACACTTTGTGTGGGGCCACCTGTCTGGGAAGGCCAAGGCTGCTGGCACAAGGAGAGGTGATTCCCTGCCAGCTTGTCTCAGCGCTGTTCCCCTCTGAAGGGAGGAGCATGGTCAGGTTGCTGCCACAGGCACAGCCACCCTCTGCCCCAGGGTGCTGCACTCCTGCTGGGAACAGCTGCAGCACTGCATTTGCCTGTAGGCACTCGAATTATTAAATCAGAGCTGCCTCTGTATGGTTTAAATGATTTTTTAACTACCCTCACTATCTCCCTGCTTTCATGCATTTTTCAACGCAGTTGTTGAATTCTACTTTCTTGTGTATTTTAATGAGGGGGTGCTGATACAAAAGGAACTCAGTAGTCAGATCATTAAGACATAAAATCATATATTTGGGTATACTTTACCCAAGAAATGGAGTTCAGTGCATGGTGAAAATTCCTCACGCACGGAAAAATGCTCTACTTGTAAAGACATTAGGTACCACATTAGGTATCATGGTGCTGCCAGAGGAGATGTTTAACGTTGCTCTTCCACTGTGATTTTGAATGTAAATTTACAAAATAAGGCCTAAGAGAACATAGCAGCAGATATTAGGTAACACTGAATGACATAGAGTAAGAAAATCAGTCTCCCACTTGTGCAAGAAAAGTATTTACTATAAACTCAGTAATGCTGTAATTTACTGAATGGTCTTACTTTATCCTGTGTGATTAAAACAGAGACAACAACTTGTAACTAGTGATGATACAAAATTTTTAATCTACATGCAACATTTATGGAACATCAAGGCAACAAAACATACAGTTTTGGCGGTTTAAATTTTTTTTTTTAAAAATGGTGAATGTTTAGAACTGAGAAGATGCACACAACTGATTGCCCATGCACAAAATGACACCCAGAAACACGTGTCAGACTACATAAAGGACTTCAGCTAAACGACACACACAGCTCTAAGAAAAGAGCCATCAGTGAACACGACTGAAGATCATGATTACTGCCCCCTCCAAAACACTGATGTGGTGTGAGAAGTGTTTAATAGCAAACAAGACCAATTAAATCACTGTACATTGATGCAGAATGTTAACTTGTGGAATCTGGATTCCCTCATTTTATTTGTAGTAAAAACGTATCTCTAGTTTACAAATTTATATTTAATAATGTTACTCAAGAAACAGGTGCTTAATGTGATAACAAAAAAAAAATCCATGAAGTAATGGACATTTTGAAGGTGTATGAAAGGATTTAATGGTCAGAGTTTATTACAGAGAAATTACCTGTGTGGGTACATGAGGGCTTGAAAGACCTGGTGGTTTTGTTAAACTGCTTTAAATTCTGCATTAAATCAGTATCAGTGGTTGTGTACCCTGCCATGAATATAGTGACCTCCAGCAGCATGGACTTGAAAGTTGAGGATATGGATTCTTATACTCTAGCTAAATCCAACAGTGCCTTGAGTTCCAGAAATGCATAGCCTCGTACTTAAAAAGACTAAATATTTCAGTTTAGGTAGGAATGAATTCTTTTTCTTTCAAGCCCACCCTATGACGACCAGTTTAAAGTAGTAGTGCCAAAATATCATCACAAGAGGCAAACCAACTAAACCCTGTACAGAGTGTAGTGACATACTGTAAACACCTAGGAGTAAGCAATAATTAAAAATCTGTCTTGTATTGCAGCTACTCATGTAAACAATTTATGAAACTTCTTTGGCACAAAAAAGCATTTTCCCTAGCACTTATAAATACAACATACTTACATGCATTTCACTTTTGTTTAAAAAGTTACTAATTATACTGATAAGCATTACCTTGATTAGCAAAATTCATAGATAAAGGATCCATTGTATCTTACAAAGAATTAAGAATATAGTTCGCAATTCAAAAATTATTTTGCAAACTTTGAAACTGTAGGGTAATCTGGAAAGTTAGTTACATTTTAAAAAAGTCTCCCTTTTTTCTTTCTCCTATCAGTAATTTAAATCGTTGGCAAGTAATTTGAGACCACTGACTTAAAGAAGTTCTGTTGTATTACCGAAGCAAGAAAAATACCTACTGCACTACTACAGGGATGAGAAGTGTCTTTAACACACAAATACAGTCATTACATCGTTTCCCCTTTTTCACTCTCCTTGGGATCTTGCCAATAAACACAGAATCCAAACTTCACAAGATGCTTACCACCATCATCCATAGCCCCCATCTTTTCAGCAAGAAACCTTTTGTATAATGTTAGATTATCTGTAACCCAGGCCACTTACACAAGCATTTAGTGAGTTTGCTCACCATTTACAAATCACTATGTATGCTTGATTTATATGATCAAGTTACATTTGTTATTCACATGCAATTTCAAGAGTCTGTGTTTCAGTGTGACTGGGACATCTCCTAAGTGCCATGAGATTAACAGGAATGCAAAACCTAACACTGAGTCAACTTGAGAAAAGCTGTTGATAGGTTAAATATGCTATTTGAGATCCCACATAACATACACTTATGAAAAGCTGGATTTTAGGTATTTACTTGCCTACAAAGACTGGTGTTCAGGATTCCCTGTTTGTTCTGCAGGAGTTGATAAATACTT
The DNA here is from genome assembly GCA_013401135.1 of Cettia cetti. NCBI lineage: Eukaryota > Metazoa > Chordata > Aves > Passeriformes > Sylviidae > Cettia > Cettia cetti. Next base: position 45,829 of record VZUI01052449.1, on the reverse strand, counting down.
AAAGCACTGCAGGGTACAGTGGCTAGAGCTGGTCCAGGCTAGTGCAAGGAGAAACAAAGCTGATGGGATCTAAGTATGGGTCTGATTTCCAACTGTTTCATTTTAAAAACCAGTCATAAACATCAGATTATACATTCTGTACCTGACCAAGAGATTTAAATAATTCCAGACTAAAATAGAATACCTGAAAAGTCCTCTGGGGGAAAGAAAATGCAAATGAAAACTGACCAAATTTGTGAATTATAAAGGTATCCATAACAAGAAAAAATAAAGCAGCTTATTTTTTAACTCAGAACTAGCAGTCTTCACTGCAAGTCATCTTATGGAACATAAACCAAATGCATACAACAGAAAGCTCTTCCTTCTTGTGTGCATCTCAGGATGGTGTTAAGCCTGGACTTGTCATCTCTGTTGTGGGACTTGCAAGGTATTCACTTGATTTCAGACTTGTGAGAGACTTGTAGCTTGCTACTGATGTAAGGGAGCCACAAAGACCAAGCAATGATGGAGTGTCTTCCTTTCCTGTTATGAAAAATAAGAATTAAGCTAATAATTTTTGCAGCAGAAGATTAGTTGGCCATAAAAGAATGAGAGAACAGAAAAAGCTTTTTAATCTACACTACTGTGAATTCCATAGCATGCTTCAGTGTATTTCATAAATGCAGCTGGGAAGACAACTTACACCACACCTTCCCTATCCAGGTGGTACAGAGATTCCTACGCACACCTTACAAGCTGGGCTGAAATCAGTCTTGAATTAAATTAGATTTTAATATTGCTTACAATTAAAAAAAAAAATCTTCAAATTTTTTAACCTTGATATTTTAAAAAAAAAGTTTTAGCGGTTATGTAACACTTGGGTTTGTATTGGCAAATCTATTTAAAGCTTAAAATTGATGAGCTACAAAAAGGATTCTTCTATAACAATTTATATTCTATACCCAAAATACTACTATTTCACAAATCTTCCAACATTTTCCTACTTTTTCAGAATTGCCCACAAGATGGAGCAGCTAAGCTTTGATAAGCATCCAGGTTTGAAAGGGAGTGTGTGCATACATTATTACATTTATCCAGACAGTTCATATCATGTTCCTCTCTCTATTTTAATGGAAACACTGTCAGGCTGCCTCTCCAGTTAAATGGTAAATGCAAGATGTAATGACAGCAGTAGTTGCAAATCCAGTGCATTTAATCATTCTTTTAAAACCAAAAAAAAGGAAATATAAGGAGTTTGTTATAGCAGAAAGAAGTCAGAAGATCCTCCTTGTAGTGAAGCTGACAGGTTCTGTAGTGGAGAAGGAAGAGATGTGCACCATATTTGAAGTTTAGATTTAAATACAAAGATGTGGGGTGGGTATTTTCATAAATCAGAACTTATTTGAAGCAGAGTCCTTAGGAATGCTGAACCACTTCACATAACAATGAAAAATATGTTTTTCAATGTGTATTTTCTTCACACTAAAAATTTGTCTCACAGGGACTGAAGTTCAGAGCTACGACAAACAAAATTAAAGGAAGACGTTAGACTGGCTCTGTACCTTCATTTAACAAGTTAATTCCATCTTGTTTCCCATCCTGTGAGTGACCTGGATCCAGAGAGGATTGAGAAAGACTAACTTCTGCTGAAAGCTGGTCCAGACTTTGAAAACTGTTCCTGCAAAGCAAGTAATATTTGATAGCAACACATTTAAGGATTTAACTAGGTACCTTCAACTCTCCTTAAAAAGTATTCTAAAAAGACCTATGCAGTTAATCTTTATTCTCTTAAACACTATTTTTGTTTATTTCCTAAGCCAGTTCTTTCCTAAAGCAATGATTTATTTTTCTGCTCTTTTTAAAAAATTAATCCAAAGGAAGAAAAATTTTATGGCAAGCAAGAGAAACTTATTTTAGTTACCAGTGATCTTTGTACATTGTAACAACTGACTCCAATAGGATATATTCCAAAGTACGCTGAGGGAAGTGTCATTTTCAATTTCCCTGTTCCTTTAAGGGAGTATCAAAATAAATATGAAACTTACTCATCCCATTGTTGATTGTGCTTTCTATAGAGTAGAGTGTCCAAGGCAACAGCATTGACATCCAGAGCTCCTGGGGAAGGCCACTGATTGGTGAGGTGAGTAGTTAATTCTTGTCTTGATCTCAAGTCATTATTCTTTAGCACAGTTCTGTGAATACAAAAAAAAAAAGTCTGTTAAATGCAAATCCTTAAGATAAAGGAACACCAGGACATAGATGATCATGGAATCACTGTGGTTGGAAGATCACAGATCATCCAGTCCAGCCATCACTCAGCACTGCCAATGTAACCCCAAAACCACATTACCCAGTGCCAGACCCAGATGTTTCTTAAACACACCAGGAATGGAGATCACCTTCCTGAACAGCCTATTCCAGCCTGACCACCTGAACAGTGAAAAAAATTTTTAATATCTAATCTGAATCTCCCCTCTTAAGTCTCATCTTAAGGCCATTTCCTTGGGTCCTGTCACTGCAGGCACAGCAGGAGAGACCAATCCTCACTCACTGCAAACTCCTTTCAGGAACCTGTAGAGAGTAATGAGGTCCCTGCTGAGCCTCCACCAGACTAAACACCCTCAGCTCCCCCAGATGTCCCTCACAGGAGGTGGTTTCTAAATCCTTCACAAGCCTTGCTGCCCTCCTCTGAACACACTCCAGCACTTTAATGTCGTTTTTGAAGAGAGGGGCCCTATAACGAATACAGCACTTCAGGTGCAGCTTCACCAGTGCTGAGTACAGGCCAATCAACACTACTCTTTTCACAGGCCAACATGCCATTGGCCACCTTGGCCACCTGGGCATGCTGCTGGCTCATGTTTAGCCACCTGTCAACCAACACCCCCTGGAATTTCACCTTCTTGAACCTCATGCAGTTGTCTTCAGCCCATTGATCAAGTCTGTCCAGATCTCCCTGCAGAGACTTCCTACCCTCCAACAGATCAACACTCCCACCCAACTCAGTGTCATCTGCAAATTTACTAAAGGTGATCTCAATTTCCACATCCAAATTATGAGTAAAGATGTCAAACAGGACTGACCCCAAAACTGAGCCTAGGGGAACACCACTAGTGACCGTCCAGATGTTCTGCTTCAAGTGACTAACAGACTGCAATTTTCACAAAGCATCTTAAACTGTTCACTTTTCCTAGGGGAAGCAACTTAGAAACACATTGGGACACATTTAGGAACCAAAAAAAAAAAAAAAAGTTGTGTCCTAGGGTGACTTTATGATGTTTGTATCTCCAATCGTCGATTCATGACATTTGAATCCTACAAAAAAGCAATAAAGATGAGCAACTGCACTTAAAAGGTTCTTTCTGCCAGCATAATGGTAATTAACAGACCAACTATTTTGCAAGCCCACTATGGAAATATGATGTGCCTCCCTTGACACCAATTTTTTTTTGCAGTTTGAACACCCTTGCATCCCCACTTTCCTGGAATGAACTAAAAACCAGACATGTTAATTCAACTGTATGCTTTCAGGCAAAATAGTACACATAGTTATTCTGCTTTTGATCACCTTTCAGTTTCTAGTAACTATGTCTATAACTGATATAAAAAGTGTAAACTGAACACCTTAAATGCTCAAATTAGTTTTGCCTCATATTCCCCAATAAAGCAAATCAGTTTTCTAAAATTCTAGAAATGAAGAAGTTAATATGCCAGTATTGGAAATCACCTGCCAAAAGTCATACTGAAATAAGGAAAGTACATAATTTTTCAGGTTCCAAGACCAGCCTTTTTTCAACAGCACAAAGCAACCTTTGATCAGCCCTTATGCTGCTGTAGAAAAACTAGAAATAAAAGCAATAGCATTTTGTAATTGGATTTTGTAAGTCCTCCAATCCACGAAATACTGGACAACACTAAAATGTTGCTCTACAAGGAGTTTGACTATCTCTGGCCTGAAGCAAAAAGCTAATTTACTCATCTCCATACCAAATGTACTCAGAGGTTCAAAGCCAAATGCCATGTTGCTATCTGAAATGCCAAACTGCACAGCAAATTAAATAACTATTCATGGCACACATACATTTATGTGAATTTTCCAATAACATTGTCAACAAGTCTATTTTTACAATAAAGTTTTATTCTGGTGGTATTTGAACTGTTTAGACAGGAACCTCCATAAGGGCAAATAACAGTGCCCAAAGAGAAAAAAATCTCCCACAAATCAAAGTAAGACAGTAGTGAGCTCAGTAAGGAACTTTTAGCAGCTGAGTTTGACAGAGGAGACAGATTCAGAGTTTTATTGCACAAGAAGGGGATGAAGCACAACCGTGCTTAAAACTAGTTTCAAGAAACTTCTCTCATGATGACTAATTCCCTCAGCATTCATAGAAGTAAACAATCAACTTTTCTACTCAGGGATCAACAGCCTCATCCTCCTCTCTAAGAGGTCTACAGGAATAATCACTTTGCTGACCCAAAGCTCTCAATAATTGCATGGTATTCACTTCCCCATGTAATAACCCTAATCCCCAGGGGAACATGGAGCACTACACAGGGCTGTTACAGGTTTGTTGATTTAAGGAAACTGAAACAGCGAGATAGCAAGTTCTTATGAGGTTTGCCAGGTACATTACATCACCTCCTCATTCAGAAGGACAACTTGAATGTTTTCACAGAAGTTTCATAACAGGACACAGTTTACATGAGCAACTATGCCCACAGTGCCTAAATTCAAATTCATACACGTAAGATGTACTTGCAAATTTCCATTTGGACAACCCCTGTACTTTATCACAGACACACATCTACGGACAAGTTGCTAATAGTGGAAGTTTTGCATTTGACATAGGTTTCTATATTGAATGTATCTATATTTCTATATTCCACAAATCTTTACACCCTACTAACCTGAAATTTCACTTTTTCTGTGTGAACAAAGGAATTCTGAAGCAAAGATTCACCAAACTTTTCCAGGAATTTTGATGTAACATTTAAAGATAGTTTCAATTAATCACTTTTTAAACCACTCCACCATGCTCAGGAAGAAAACCAGGCATCAAGTATGATACAGAACTAAATATTCTAGTCTTTGAACTTTTATTTTGGATCTTTAAAAGTATGTAAAAATAGATTTGAAATTATAAAAGCAGTGCAAGCACAGTATCAAATATATATAAAAAAGGAGCATAGACAAAAGAAAGCTAGACAAAATATTCACACCAGATGCTATTAGTTACCACCTAATTTATCAGCTTTGTATATTATTTAGCTCTTTGCTCTTTTGCAGACATTTTTCAAGTATCATAAGATTCCACTGCAGGAAAGAGCCATTATAAAAGCAGATAGCAATTCTCTCAATATGCAAAAATTGGAACTCCCTTTGTTTAACCAGACTTCTTTGAAGAGTCAAAGTATTAAACTGCACAGAAACATACAACCACTCAGGCTGGAAAAGACCTTTAAGATCATTGAGTCCAACCATAAGCCCATCACTAAACCATGTCCCTAAGCACCATGTCAACACAGCATACAGGATCCTCACACCCTCAATCACCATGAGGAAAGATGATGCTGCTACAGATATTCAAAAATGGGACAAGAGGTGGATACAAAAGCATTGACTAAAGAAAAATTTAAAAGGGAATAAAATATGATGAAGTTTTAATAAAAAAAGCAAATACAAATTTCAAAACTCAATGTTAAAAAAAGCTGTGCAAGACTATCTAGAGCTGTCCTGCTCTTGTTCAGACAGAAGAAACGCTTTCTAGAGGTTAAGAATTCTCAAAGGAGAACAACATATTTTATCCAAGGCATGTTGAATTTCTGCAGAAGTGCTTTTGTTCCCCAGAATGCAAACACTGTATAACCAGGCTGGCCAGCTCTGTGCAGAGGTGCTGCAGGGTTTGAGGCAGGACTTTTCCTCACACCAGGACTGCAATGAGTACATAGTTCTATTTTAAAATAAAGTTCAATAAAACATGGCTCTATTGGTTTTGTAGCTGCGGGGATTGAAGAACGATACAAGATAAGGTTTGTAGACAGTATGCTAAGCCCTTTAATATATGAGTAAAAGCAAGGACATTCCAAAAAGAAAAGAGGGTAAGTAAGAGAGGCAATAGGATTTACTAAAGGAAGAAGTTAAAAAACAAGGAAATACAATTAAACCTGAGTGAAAACAAGCATATACACCAAGCTGTTAACTCCTTTTCTTCAGTCTGGAAAAGAAGATAAAAACAGTGGCTAAAAATAATAATCTCAGGAAGGCAGCTGGCACATGGAGAATACAGTGGATCTTAGTAAGACATTGCATGGCTGTTTTCTGAATGAAAGACAAGGTAGGGTGTGAGACATGGCTGAACAGGGTATCCCAGACTAAAACAGTGGGACTGTGGAGTGCAGAAGGTTTTGTCCAGGGTAAGAAGATTATGTAAGAACTTACTGTGAGAGAAGAGGGGTTAAACCCATTTATGGTACATTCTCTAATCTAGGCATGAAAAAAGTCTTCATTATCTGAGAGCCTGTGAACTTCCCCGCTCTCATCCAACTAACTGGTGTCTTTTGTGTCTACAATTATTTCCATCTCTTTACAGAGATGTAAACAATTGCTATACTGGCAAAAGGTAGCAGTTTTACAAACTGCAGAAGGAAAACAGTTGTACCCTTAGCAGTCCTTACCCCAACCAACACTTTTGTAAGAAAACTTCATATAGGGTTTCAAGTTCTGCAAACATTATAAAATAAAGAAATAGTGAAGACACAGACAGAAAAAGAACACTCAACAACAACCAAAACATCAGTCTATTACTAACATTAATCTCAAACTGAATCCAAAAAACATTACTGTACAGGTTACTAGGAAGCAAATTAACTCTGTCCCAGATGAAGCCAGGGCACTTCTTTTAAAATGACCAAATACTCTTTGTACTACTTCACAGCATAGATTTTTCCATAATGTATTTATATATAAGGGTAGTAGAATAAACACAGTCTTGCCATGTTGTCCCAGGATAACATTTATGACACCTGAATTGTGATGGGATTTAATATCTGAAAAAAATAAAAACTCCACACTAATTGAAAATACTACTGCAAGTAATAATTTGTTTGGCAAAAAAATCAGCAAGAGATGAGAACATCTTAGTACTAAAGTACATAATTAAAACCTAACAAATATTAGCCTTACGCGTATATTTTTTGTTCTCTATACCAAGAACTACTATTAAAATTAGGCTTCTCTTGAATAACAAAAAATCCTGTTCAGTAAAAATATCCTACTAAAGAATTCCTGCCTCTTACAAAAGATTACTGATGAGTCATTAACTAATCAATACTAACATACTCCCAGGGTGGAAATAAGTGTCTGCAGATACATATGCTCCCTCCAGGCCTGTAAATTTACTTATGTTTATTCAAGAATAACAGAAGCAGCCAGAGCATTCATCAGGTTTACACAGCTATTCCCAGAAATATCTCTGCATGCTCCTGACTTTCGGTTCTTTGATTGTGTATTTAAGAAGCTGGGGAGATTAGTGAAGTCTTCCAATAAACATCCTTCTCCTCTACTGTTCACTCACCCTATGTTTGTCAGATAACCTTCAGAATATTTACTTGCAGATTTCCTCAACTTTTATTTTGAGATTTTTTTAAAATGATTTATTATTTTGAGAGTACTAAGAACACACAGGATATATTTTTGTAAGGTACACACAAAAAAAAATAAAATGCAATTGACAAATTACTGCCCATTTCCATCCCTGCCACCTTTCAGTTCTGGAACAATCACCTTAGGGGCCACTGTGTAAATGAAGCATGAAAAATAGCTATTTTAAATTTTTTTTGACTAAGCTTTATTTTTTTGTTGCTGTTTTGTTTTGTGTTTATGTTTTTAAAATATAATTCCTAAGATAAACCCACAAACGCTTCTGTTGGCACTAGCATTGCTTTTGGCAGCTCAGCTGCCTCTCAAGAGATTAAGTAATCACTGCTTTGAATTAACATATCTAACACTTCTGCATCCTGAAAGCGTGACTTGACTTAATAGTGAGAGAGAAGGACAAAAGACAACCTGTATGTTGGGCTCCTGCATGCAGAACAGAAATTCTGTAAGTGTTTATAGCTGGTCACTTACTATATTGAAACTATATTTCCTCTGGGAATTTAAAAATAAATAAGCAAATAAAATTTAATCTCAAGTTTAGCCCAAGCTAACATAGAAAAGCCTTTTCTGCATAACCACATAAAATTTCTGGTCTCATTTCAGCTGTACTGGATTTCTAATTTCCCTTGGATTAAATGCAGATTCATTGGAAGCCTATTCCAAAAGTCCCATTTACATACTTTTTTTTGTTCAATAAAATAAAAGTCAGTTCTGTTTCCAATTATACCTATGAAAAACCAGTAATTTCTTACCTGCAAGTTTAATTTCTCCAAATCCAGAAAATGCCAGTCCAGTTGGCAATTTGCCCTCCTACCAGCAGATGAAGACAGGAAATAAACCAAACAGACTAATTCCCTAAGAAAGGGAATTACATCAGATGAGTGTTCCAGTTCAAGAACTACCTGAGTAGTGAAAAGTAAAAGTGAAAATAAAAGCTTAAAAAAATTAAAAACATTTGCATAAGAACAAGCTTTAAAAACCTTTATTTAGGAGAGGAAATATGGAATGCAAACTCAAATTGATAGCATACATGAATATAACTAAAATCTGTAAAAGCAACTCCAAAATAAAAAGGGAACTCCCAAGCTGTCCGTACTGTAGCACAGCAGTGAGCTGTCTGGACTGGAATGCCATTGGACTTTGAGAAATTAGATCAGCAGGTATGAAAATGAGTTACTTACCAGCAATATAGCATCTCTCTCAGATTTGTGCCCTGTACACTGACACACTATTCTCCAAACTAGATGCCAGAGCAGTTAGATGCCAGCAGACTTTCTAAAGGCAGTTGCTGCAGTGAAAAAAAGCAGGAATGTCCTACTGCAACACATTTTCTTATTCTGACTGATCAACAGATCTTTGTGTGTTGCAGCAATGGCACTAACTTGTGCCACAGAACAGTTCAGATACCCTTGAAGCTTCTTCAGCATTTTTTAATCCTCCTTTATTGTCCCTTAGAGAGATCTTGAACTATATCCTAACAAAATCAGTTATCAATTTTATATAGCATTCAATTTTCTTCACCTTTGAATAACTTGAGGAAGTTTACACAGTCAGAAATACCAGCAGCTGGACCCCTGAGTTCTAGTCTAACTTCAGTAGAGACTTTGTTTCTAAACACAGACATCCAGAATGAATCAAAACACACCATAATATGCTAACTTTGCATATGCTCACTAAAATAGCACTGCAGCATGTGACAGAAACTCTTCATGTCCATGGACAAATAACCAGGTCTGATTCTCTGGAGGAGGATAACAGGCATAACACAACCAGTTTTCCCAGTTAGTAGATCTTGACAGAAAACAAGAATATTTAACTTGATCAGCAACCAAACTACTGAAAAAGTAAAGACCAGATTTAAAGTCAGTTCTTTAACTATCAGATCATCCTGCTGGGAAATGGAGGACTCTTAGCAAACAAGCTTTCTTGATAGATTGTCCAATTTGCTTTCTGTAAATATCCTCTCAAACTCAGTTTGTCATTTAAGGATTCTTCTTCCCTTATGTCAGTGATGTAAATACAACACATCTGTTTATAGCTGAATTCCTTTAAAAAAAAAAAATTCGAGAAGGGTGTGGGGAAAAAAAAAATAAATCAAATTCTTATTTTCTTAACAGATCAGGAAAACTGGTATTCTCGTTAACTTTTTAATAATTTTAACTTGATTCCTTTGAATTCAGTAAAAACAGAAGAAACAACTGCAAAATGGTTAAGTAACTTGGGGTTGACTGAATGACCACTTTATTTTTATAATTCCACTATTGTATTAAGCCAGCAAGTTTCAGGAGAGATATCCAACAGGGTAATTGGAAGATTAATCTTCTACATAGAGAAGTATTTGCCAAAGCTAGCCTATTTAAGCTCTTTCAGAATGCCATGGTTTTAATTACAAACAAAAAATTAAAATACTAGCAGCAAGCCTTGAGTAATAGAAGTCCTTCCTGGCAGTTGAATATGAATTAATAGAGCTGCCAAAATATGCAAACAGTAAGGCAGTGCTTCAAAATCTTAGAAATTGCAGAATTAAAAAGAGAGGAGGGCAATAGTCTGATCCAAGGGCAAAGGGGTGAAAAAAAACCCCAAACAAAAATCCACAATCAGAGAGTTAACAGTAGAAATGGAGATATAGGAAGGGGTAAATGGAGGCAAATAAAAGTCTTTGCTAATGTAATTTGAGTTATAATTTGGATAACAACATAATAGAAAATTACAAGGTTAAGTGGTTCCATAAGATCATCTCAATCACCAACAGAAAAACATCTCTCTATATCTAAACCACTTGCTAGCCAGAACAGGACAGCAGCTAAGAAAGGCTTCTTGCTCAGGAATCAGGGAGCACACTGATTCTATTTTCTTGGTTACAATTTCAGGCATTTTACTTTATCTATTTAAAGCCCTTCTGGGACTCATTTAGATTGTGCTTTATTTTAACAAAATACTGAAGAAACACAAGACACAAAGTTAAAACTGGAAAAACAAGTTGTAACCTATATTAACAAATGCCATCCATAATTTTAAAAACCTCCAACATTTTTGGAATCATGTGGATACACACTGATCTGTAACTCACCTTTTTCTTGAAAAAACTATTTGTATTTTAGAGAAACTTATAATTTTGTTGTGAAAGTATAAAAAGAATTTGCTAATCTTTTTTTACTGGATATTTATTTAAACCAATAAATCTAGTAAAATAAATCTGAAGTTTAGGATTATTTAAACATACATTACTTTTCTCTGATGAATTGCAGAGATACTCCTTCCAATGATAAAGAAGTATCTGCAAATACAGAACTAGCCTCTCCTCCCCATTCTAACTTGGCATTGTTCTTCCACCCTTAAAAAAAGATTATTTTTTTTACTATTTGTCATCTAAAGCCCACTTAGTTTGGTATTAACTTGCATTAAATATATTAGAAAAAATTAAATTCTCCTCAACTTTTCTCATTTGTGTATAAGCAATATGAAATACTTGCTTTTCCCATCAGTATCTCTGGAGTAGAGAAGCAAATGTACAGTAGATGAGTATGAAGGTTAAGAAATGAAGCACAAAACCCTGTGACTCTTAGAGCAAAGGGTAATGCAAGGTTATTTACCCAAACAGACAAAGCACAAAGAGATCAAATTCAGGCTCTGTGATTGCAATCCAGCAGTTAATGATTATGCACCATGATTGACTTACCATAATTTTAACCTGTTTTTTTCTAATCCCTCCATTTGCAGCATCAAGTTATTCAAACTCTTATGAAAACAAAGCCTCAGGTTCACCTGACGTTCCAGACACAAGATAATTGTCTTTGTGGAATTAGAAGAAGACGACACTGATGTCTGCTGTATTGCTATGCCAAAGCAAGTACTCTTTTTCTGCCCCAGTTCAGGTATATTAACAGAGGAAGAAACCTACCATGAATGCACATTATTTGCAACTGCATTGTACTGAGGCCTTCAGAGGCTCAATACCTGTCATTAGTCTTATTTTGAAAGGCCTTACTTTTCCCTGTTACCAATCTTTTAATTCTACATTGGACAAATATTCTGGAATTTGGAATGCATAAGGTGTTCATGTCCAAGTAACTTATTTAAAACTTTCTTGTATGGTATTTCTATGCAACGCCTTTAATCCATAGGAGTGAAGCTATGGGAGAAAGAAAAGATGCCACTATGAAAACAGATTTTAGAAGAAGAAAACACATTAGACTCCTAGAAGGGACACACTGCCATGCTAATGTCATTAAGTATACAAAATGATGAAAGAAAAGTCCCTATGGGTCTCTAAGCCACAATGGGAAGTTCAGGGGAGAAGGGAGCAGAAGGCAGACTCCTTACAAAAACGAGTATTTTTCACTTTGGAGTCAGAAAACATTTTGCTGTAAATATTCCAATGCATCCTTGAAGACACCAATAGCTTCAAAAGCTTTAAACTTTTTTTAGAATGTTAAGGTTTACTTCAAAGTAAATCTTTTAATCCCCTTTTCAATAGTTCAGAACGAGTTAGTAAAATATGAGGGTTGAAAAAAAAATGCCTCCCTATCTACTGCATCTTGTAGAGTAAGCCCTTTCCTTCAGGCTGCTATCAACCCAGAAACTTTTGGCTTCCACTTGCACAATAAACCCATGTGGATTCTAAGAATAGAATAATCATTTTGGAGGCTTGATGGCAAATTGTTTAATTGTGCATAGTTCTGTACCTTGCCCTGCATGTTCCTCTCTGAATTGCAGGAGCCTCTCTGTCTATGTCCTACGCCCAGCTGAACTTTTCCTAGTTATATTTGAGAAAAAGGAAACACCCATGTCTTCTTGGGTTTCCACCTCACTAAAAACAGAACTTCCCTTCCTGCTTCTTAACTCACACCCTTGTAAAACAGAACAGGATTACAATATTGCAGCAAACTTGAAAAGAAAAATTTACACAAAAACAAAATTCAGAACACTGCCTGAACAGAAGTTTTAACTCTCTCAGAATATGTAAGATTTTTTTTATGCTGAAAAAAAAAAAAAACAAAAAAACAAACAAAAACACACAGACAAGTTGAAAAAAGGACCTGAAAATCAACCAGACTGCAATGCTAAGGATTTCAAACTGCTGCTCAAACTCGAGGGAGAAGCAGAGGACAGACAGTAAGCATTACAAATAAAAGCATGGCTAATGCGAATTAGGGTTTGATAGCATGATCCATGAAAGCTTTAAAAGGAAAGGATTAGCATTCTCAGTTTTCACATTCTAGGAAAGAAACTTGCTAAGATGAAAGATTAAAATTTCATCTTCAACTTCCTTTCAGTGAGGAAATAAAGCAGCTGCAACAAATTGGATTTACTGTACTTAAGCAGTTGAGGAATTCAGTTTCTTTGAAAAAGGAAAAGTCTTAAAAAAGGACTATCTGAAATGAAGGCAAGAGGGCTAAAAAAAAAAAAATTGATCCAGCTTTCCTATTTCTCCAGACAATTTAGGTTTTGAGTTAGGATTACAAAGCGAGGCAACCCACAAACTTTTACTCACAAGGAGACACAAAAGAAAAGCTAAATTTCAAAGCCTTTGCTCAGACTCTCCTGATTCTGTTTCCTTGGAGAAGCTTTGCTTTGTCCCTGCCAGCACAGCTATAGCCTACATCCTCTACAGCTTTGTGCCTTCCTCTCTGACCCTCCCCTGCCTGGTCACGGGCAGAGAATTGCAGCCCACGCTGCAGACTCCAGAGCATTTCCAAATAGCATCTTGATGAAGTATCTCTGAGGACAAGCAGAGATACTATTTTCATAAGCAAGCTTTTTAACCAAATGGGCCATGACCATTCATTGAAAAGAAATCATCTTTGCTACAGAGAATAGTGTATCTTCCTTTACATAGTCCTTATAGTCCTGGTAGGACATGGTGTGTTTGAAACAGAGAAGCTAACTTTGCCTGGAGTTAAACACGTCTCAACTTACTCTGCATGCTGCTCACAGAACTAGCATGCCACGTTCAGGTGCTGCTGAGAATGAGCTGATGGACCTTTCTGAAAGGCAAGGAGCATTACCCTGAGCTCCATGCACAGCTAACATAGGGAAAAAAGTCTGGACAGAGTACTCCAGTACTCAATGCCTGGAAAAGAGGGAAGTGTGACAGGCTGTGAACACCTTAGGTGTGAAGGCATACACAGCACATTGACTGCAAGAGTATCACTAAAACAAAACCAGCTTCTCAGGGTTGCAGGCACACTGTCATTTCCTGTCTTTACAAAGATATCTGTATTTTTCAGATAGAAAATGCAGTAATGCTGGATATTAAAATATTAAGTATTATTAATATAATAAAATGTTAAGCTATATTTAGACATTAAGAATCAAGGCAAAGCACATTTTGGACCTTGAAAAGGCTAAATCTGAAGGAACAGCCAGACAAATTAAACCTATCTTTAAGATTTCACAACACATGAAAACAAAATCTCAGTTATACAGTCAAGCTTAATTCAATATAAGATGTGAGTGTCCTTACAATTTAATTTGATGCTTACTGTGCCTTAACAGAATTCCAAAAATGGAAGACTAACTTTTTTTCCCTTCCTAACTTTTCTTTCCTCCACAAAATACCATATCAATATGGGGATCTAGGAAGAAACAGTAGAGGGAGATAAAAAGCAAAGTGGTATAAAACATAGCATAGTCATTTAATTTACAAAATAAATTTCACATAAACGTGATAAATTGATTAAAAAAATTACACCGGTTGGGACAATGGGCTGTACCATCTTACACTAGACATAACAACCCAAGAACCTGAAGAAATTTTTTAGGAGGAAACCTTTGGTGGTAAACATTACACAAATCACTGTTTTAATTTCAGCAAAACAAAAGTAGAAAAAAAAAACTTTTAAAGCATTTTGAGAGTTTTTCTGCTTTGCATACAATGCTTTCCTTTTTTTCATTTCACTTTGTTTAAAAAGATGTTCTATGTTGAATTAAAGTGATCAACTTTTATAACATCAGTGAGATCAATTTTTACAACATCAGTGAGATCAATATGCAGGAAATGAGCCTGTCAGGAAATTGAGGGAATCTCTCTCGTAATCATACATCAATATTTAACATATATAAATACCAATTTCAGATGTAGATTCTGAACTTTAAAGTAACAAAATCAGAGTTTGTCGTAACACAGGTAGTGTGTTAGTCAAAAGAAAGATTAAGAATCACCCTAAGGAGGAAAAAAAACCTGTTTAAGCAGAGCTAAAGAGTTTTAATGGAAGGATATTAAGGGCCAATGGTTCCAGATTTTGCCCTGTCACATCTTTGACTGAGCTTCAAGGCAGTGGTCTCAAAGTGAGATGCAGAAGATAATCCTTTGGGATACTGGAAAAAACCCTCTTTTTGTACTGCTAATAAATTATTTAAAATGCAACATTTTATTTCATCTTTATCTTACACCCTTCAATTTCTATTGTTACATGTTTAAGAATGCAAATAATATATTAGGACAATAGTATATTTATATAATGTATAAATAATTATACCTACATTGTGGGGGTGCTTAGAATTTTTTTACTGATGGGGTATGTGATCAAATGTCTCTGTGCTTCAAGAGACATTCAACATTTCTTTGCAGAAACAGAGGAGGAAGGAATGTCTGCCTCTGTACATTTTGAATACTCCAGGATGCAGTTCCTTGATGATTTGGGATCCCTCCCCCATCAAGTTACAATTCTGTAATTTGAATGTAACAGAATTTGAACTATTTTCTTCATCTAGGCATCCATGGATCACAGGCTTCTCCTGGCTGTCCTCCTGTAAGCTGTTATTTTCAAGCACTTAAGAGATGTTAATTTTACGTAGTTTAAGGCCTTTAAAAACTGCCTCACCCTCGCTGTAACAATACACTTATTCTTAGAGAAGAGTGGAGCCAAAAGCACTGGTCTGTAGTGTTCAACTACAAAAAGTCCTAGGAAAAAAACACATCACAGTGATGACATCTGAAGAAACAAATAAAAGTCCTGAGCGGCTCATCATCATTACAATTCACACAATTGAAATGCCTCCCAAACACTGATGGACTGGGGGCACTGACCACCTCCTCCAGGAAGCCTGTTCCAGTGTTTGACCTCTCCCTGGGTAAAGAGATGTTTCCCAATGTCCAGTCTGAACCAACTTCCTGATGAGCTGTGTATTAGCTTAAATGTGCTGAACTGATAATCAGGTTGTGTTTTGCAGATTCATTTTTCCAACTTGATTTGCCATCAGACACCTGCCAACAAAGTAAGAGTTCCAATCCCCATATGGGTGGGCATATTGCTAAGATATTCAATTAAGCTGAGAGACAAAAAAAGTTACTCTTTTGTGAGTAAACAATTGATAAATTTTCAGCTTCGCCATTTTCCAGATACTGGTATTGATGACATCTGTAAAATGGCTTTTAACTAAATTGGAAGCTATGTTGTTCAGTGTAGTTTGAATATTCAAGTGTGTAAGACAAAGTTAAGAACACTGAAAATTGTAGAACATGAAGCATAGCAGCTGCAAAAGAAAAAATCCTTACAAATTTTTCTGACCTCCTATCCCCATATTTATTTCATGCTTTGCAGCAAACCCCCTAAGTAAACATGCATAGAGAAAGCTTTCTCTATAAGAAATCTAACTTTTAATCTGAAGGCCTTGTTGATCTGTTGATCCTGGGTTAACTAGTTTCCAAGTCAGCAACAGCCTATACTGTCAACAAAGTCAGATCTCTATTCCTTACCTTACATTTCTTTTTTTGGAGGGAGAAGGAAGAAATACATACATAGACTCAGATTCTGTCAAGTCCACTGACAAGATACATAAAACATTTTGCTTTGCATGTCTGTGAAATACCATTTTGGAAACCTCAACAAAACCCTACTCAACAAAAGCCATAGACCTTGCTACATTAAGAACAGCAGTCAGTAGAATAGAAGAGCATCATTAAAAAGAAAGTATAGAATGTTTATTTATAATAGTTTAAATAATACAGCAAACAATCCTAAACCAGATCTCAAAGTATTTTACAAAGAGCAATGCAGTATGCCTTATATAGAATAGTCCCAAACTTGCTCTTATCTGCTGATGAAGAACTCAGGTTACAGCATACATTCACTGCTTCAAAATGCTAGCAGAGCAAAACACTAGGTTTTGGTATTACTTTAACATCATCCTGAAATGGCTGGACCATAAAAAGCAATTGGCCAAAACTCATGCCTCGTTACAGACACATTACTGATACAACACATTCTGCTGACAGGTCACCTTTCGTTGGAATAAAAAAAAACCCAACACAAATACTGAATATGATTAAAATAAGTTAATTATGACTGATGTTGAGCATTAGAAACCTGTTAGGAATATTTCTTCCCCAACCTCACATGACAGGCAGGCTACACACACAGCAATAAAAATGTAAAATTATAGCACTCCAAATATCTAGTATAGTTCAGACTCCTGACTGCAGTGTCTCACAAACAGATATACAAGAACACTGTCAAGATACAACAGAGGTTATTCCACAATTTGAGCCTTTACATAACAAAGCCATCACACAAAATCAAACCTGAAAGACCAAGATCTTCAGAACAGTCTGACTGCATATACCTCAGCTAAAATTTAACAGCAGGTATGAGCATTTAAAATTTCCAGTATCAGAGTAGGTTTAAATGAGTTCACACCTTCCCCCACCTCCTCCAAATTATCGGGGATGCCAAAGCAGTATAACATGAATCATTAGTAAGATCAGAGAAGAACTCAAAAACAGGTATCTCTCAAAAACTCACAATCAGAGGGAAAAAAAGAAAGTTGGAAAAACTTTTTTTCTTACTGAGCTCAGCATTTGACCTAAATAAAATGCCAATTCCGTATTCCTGAACACTTACAAAATTCAAGCACTGGCAATAAAATAAACTATCATGAGAGAGAGCAGCAAGAAAAAAAAAAAAGCTTTGCTTACAAGCTTGAAGTACTTTACTTCACAGAAAAGATCCTTTTGGATGATGTCTTCATATATTCTCTTTATCATGGATTATCTCAAAGATCTCAGATGGCTGCCGTGTTACTCCAGGGCTCAGACATTTACAAATTAATCCATTAATCCAGATTTAAGGCAAAATAACTTGAATAACTTCTGCTCTTATGAACAGAACATTCAACTGCTGCAGGTGCACCCTATAGCAGTTTCATGGCAACCTATCACCAGACAGTGAGTCTTCCATCTACCTGGGACTTCCAACACAGAATTACAGAATGGCTTGGGTTGGGAGGGACCTTAAAGCTCATCATGTTCAAACACCCTGCCACGGGCAGGGACACCTTGCACTAGACCAGGCTGCTCAGAGACTCATCCAACATGGGAATGTCTCTGCAAAAGGAGAGTACCTCCCCACCCAACAGACAGGGCTGAGAGGATAAACCGTATAATGATCATAAGATACTCAAATATTTATCATACTAGAAATCATATATGCTATTAATAAAAAATAAGCCTTCTACTGTTTTAGCATTTTGCCTTGCATTGAAGAAAGGGAGATAGTGAACTGTTTTGCCAGTTAGAATAGTTTTAGGACTACCAGATGAACTTCTGCTGTATCTGAGACGTCACAAATAAACCAAAATCTAGCCAAAGAAAATAAGGGTTTTTTACCCTCTCTTGCCTAACTTTTAAAAAATCATCTTCAAAAGGTAGCTATTTTCAATACTTTTAGGGGTAGCCTTAAAACTGGAAGTAGTAAAATATAAAGAACGTTTTATAAAAACATGTAAAAATTCAAGCAAGTTTACTGTAAGCTATTTCAGATTAAAAAAAAAAAAATAATCCTAGAATTATTCTGTTTTACACTACTGCAGTTTCCAGGGAGCCATTCCCAAATCTAAGACTTGTCAGGAAAGAAAAAAAAAGCTATAATACATCAATTTCTTTAAGAAGTTGACTCATTTACATAGGATCAGAAACTCTACATATTGTAGTTATATAAGTTAAATAATTTAAGTAATACTGCTCTAGCAATGCTTCTCCATTATGCTAACTTACAACTGGTCTTGCAGTTCCACAATGATATATTCCAGCTGCTCCTTCTCCATTTTATGGGCTAGATCCATATCTTCAATTCTTTGTAACAGCAGTTTATTCTGAGAGACAGATTCAGACAGCTGGTTTTCTCTGAGTCGTACCAACTCTTCAAGATAACCCTGAAAATGTAAGTTATTAGAAAAATTTAAAGAACATACTATCAAAATCACTTTCGATTATGCATTTTCATATTTTTTGGTTCATGATGTATATGATTTTACTTGGGGCTTGTTATAGGGTTTTTTAATTATTTCTTTTTAAACAAAAGAGTAAATTGACTTTAGATTAGTTTGAGATTTCCTAATAGACAACAGGAAAATCACATATTTGTTTATATTCTTGCAGAGAAGTAGAAAAATGGATGAAAAATGAGACAGAAAAGCCACCAGCACGAAACACTAATTCACCTTTCAAAAACAATTGTCACGAGTACAAGAAAAAGAACAGAATTCTACAACTGAACAGGTGCAGGATGTTAGATAATACAGAAGGGTAAGAGTAGACTATATCTACATGAATCTTTATAGTTAATGAAAGGGATCCAGAATTACTATGAATAAAATATTCAATGTTATTTTAAAGTTTCTTTGAACTTTTGAATCAGACATTAAAATGACAAAGAAGGTTCCAGCATGTCAGATCTTAGTAACTTCTTAGAAATTGTCAATGAAAACCAGATACAATAAGTCCACACTACATAAAATTGAGCACATTCCTTGAAACTTGTGGAAAAATGTTCAACTGTTTTATCGTGCCCATTTAAAAAAGGTATTAAAAACAAGGTGGCTTTCAGAGACACAAAAATGGGTGCGTCTGTTCTCAACTTCTGTTAAGAAAACAGGCTCACATAAGCTGGTAACAAAATGCTACTAGTGTAACTCATCACCAAAACGACTGTAAAGGGTTTGAAGCATCTCTAGTGTGAGAGGAAACAGGAGGAGCTGGCGCTGCTCAGGTCAGGGCTGAAGAGAAGAGGCTAAGGAAGACAACTCATATCAATGTGCATCAGTGTTTAATGGGAGGGCGTACGCATGATAGAATCAGACTGTTCTCAGTGAGAGCCAGTGAAAAGAGGCAATGGGCACAACCTGAAATACAGGCATGTGGGAAACTATTTAAATATAGGAAAACTTTTCTTTCCTCTTTCCTTTTTTCCCCATTAAATGAACACTGGGATGGGTTGTCCAGACAGGCTGGGGAATGTGTATCCCCAAGATATTCACAGCCTGACTGAAAAAGGCCTTGAGAAACCTGCTCTAGTCTAACTTTTTCTGAGCAGGGGAGTAGGACAATCTCCAGAGGTGCCATCTGACCACAACTCTTCTGTGATCCTGTAGTTAAATACAGTTCTAGCTATTGAATATATTTATATTTGACAGGGATCTTTTAGTCTCAGTACAAGTTCCAAGGAATCTTGAGAGCTTTTCAATAGGCCTAGTTCTGCCTCATTAAATATTACTGTTCTCTTGACTAAAATAATCCTTGGTGTTGTAAGTAGCACTTCAAAAGTACTAAATAAAGTGTTACAACATAACAAATTTCCTGCCTCTCAAAAACATAAAAATCCCAAAACAAAACAAAAAAATCAAACCATTTTACAGAAACATTTTAGACCTGAAGTACCAGTATCAGAAACAATCCTATGTACAGTAAATACAGTCTAAAAAACTCCAAAATAAACTCTACCTATAATGGCATAGAAATGCACATCCTACCAGCAAAAGCATATAAAATTCAAGTATAAACAGTACACAAATAATTCAGGAGTTTACTATTCAAATGTGTACAGCTTAAACCATTCCAGAACAGGGAAGGGATAACTTCCACATACATAACAAATGTGTAAAGTATGACTCATTGATCTGGACAAGAGACAACTTGGAAAAGACGAAGTCATATTTCCAGAGTGGCCTGGGCAGGGCAGAAAGGAAGAGACAGTTCCTAACTTTTTTAAAAACAAGAGCTAGGCACCATGAAATCAAGCTCATAGGAGCCAGATTGAAAAGACAGAATAGGAGGCAGTTTTTCACACAACAGATGGCAGATTCACAGAATGCTTTGCCAAAGAAAAAAGTTTCGATGGTGAAATTTTCATGGAATTGCGGGTTTATTTGACAAGTATTTGGAAGAGACATCTATCACAGGTTACTACACAGACAAACCTTTTAGCTTCAGGCAGCCCCTCATCTGATGTACATAGGCCAAGAGTGCATTAGAAGAAAAGGACAATCATGTGCTTTGTGTTTATTCCTCCCTCCACCTCTGCTTTGGTCAAGCACCCAAGATAGGATAGTAGGATAAACAAGGAGTCTTGGTCTAAACCAGCAGTGTGTAGCTGGTCCAAAAAAGCAATGCTAGGATTTAGCTTGCTAAAGTAACACTGACCTTATCCTACCTCTCAAATGGCTCAGAACTGAGATCTTTATTTTAGCTGCAATCCAATTGCTTGCCACATTGTGACCTGGTGCTATCAATGACTGCAGCACACATACTGACTTGGGAGGCACAAAAGGAATTTATCACTGTTTGGGCAAAATGAATGACATAGAGCAAAAGAAGGATCCCTCAGACCTACTAAAGACGTTATTTTCAACTTGGTCTTCTTGTCACAAGACCCAGTTTTCCAACACACAGAATGTCAGAAAGCCCCTTTGTTCAAATAAAAAGTCTCTGATAACTGGTACCTACTGCATTGAGTGCAACTCAGTCGTTTGTGCAACTTATTGCTGTGGAAAAAAAGGAAGGGAGAGGAACGCTTGGGAAAGGAGTTCTATTACATAGTCCATCTTAATGGTCATTTGTTCAAGTTGTAATAGAACAGATGTGATATAGTTGAAGTGAACCATATAAAAACTTGGCAGGCACATCCCAAATGAAAATTAGACAACAGAAAATTTTCTGACTGTAGGAAAAAAAGATATTTTGCTGCTGCAATTGCAAGTAAGCATTTCAAAGGAGGACAACCAAAAAAGTGTCAACAGCTGTCAGAGT
Organism: Cettia cetti; assembly: GCA_013401135.1. NCBI lineage: Eukaryota > Metazoa > Chordata > Aves > Passeriformes > Sylviidae > Cettia > Cettia cetti. The sequence goes on along the minus strand of VZUI01052449.1, from coordinate 24,167 downwards.
AGCTACCATTTTGAAAATTGTTTAAATACACCAAAATTTCCAAAGATTATCCTAAAATTGAATTAAATTCACTCCTTAATTAGTTATCTATAGAAGTTAATTAGTTATCTATAGAAGTTAGCATTCGTTAAGAGAATGTTCCCAGCAATAACTTCCATGGAATGGGAATGGTTCTGGATCTTGGACTCATGAATAAACCAAACCCACCATTTGCTGTTACAGCCACTGACAACCTTTGTGCTCATGCAGACATAAAGGTTCCTAGTGATTCTGACTGTGGACGTAGGCTACATGTTGCAGTACTTCTACACATGTATGTCACAACTTTGATGGAGTGTCACTGGAAATGAACCACTTGGATGTACCAAGGAAAATAAACATCCACTTATTTTGTTCTCTTCAATGCTTCTCCAGAACTGTGAATGCTCTTCTCATGGTGGGGGAAAGCGTGTGTTCAAACTGATCCTATGTTTTTGTCTGGCAAGAATGGGAATTCCTTCCGGTGGTTCAAGAGAAAGGTTTGCATTTATGCATTTGAAGGGATTCCTTTGGAACAGCATATTTTGCTTTATAAAAGCAGGGAAAATGCCCTCTGTACCAGAGAGAGCCCCAGGAAAACAAGTTCTTTACATATGGAAAATGATAACATACTAGCTGAGAAGATTAGGCCAGCAACCTAGATGCAACAGTTCAGGTCACATTTCAAAAACAAGAAGTCTAAGAGACCCAAAATACAAAAGCAATAATTGCATGCCTAATTTTTTTAAAAAATAATACAAATAAATATTAAATATCTATTATCTCATAGTAAATCTGACTCTTTCATTGTTACTTAGAAAAAATTTAGCTATATTTTTTCAAGTGCATTAAAATAAACCAATTTTGATTATACCTATTCTGTATTCAGGGAAATAATTATACCTCCAAACACCCTTGTGTGGTTCCAGCCCTTCTATATGGTTTACTCTATTCGGAGTTTCACAAAAATCAAATTCTTACACTAGGAAAATAGACTACTAAAAATTCTAATAGAAGTTATTTTTAAAAACTTAACCAGTTGTATTTCATTTTTTTCCTGACTCCTCCTTTCTTTTTCTGTGCACTACTTCTTTGGTGTGTATGAATCGTCCACCCTCTTCTCTTGCTACTACCTAATACGCATTGTAATTACTGTAGATGCAATATGCAGTTATGAAAAACTAACTAAAACTACTAACAGGTTTGGACATATATTTCACTTCACCTTTAACTTCGGGTATGTTGGGTGGTAGATGGAAAACCTACCTTTGGTTTCTATAGTTACATTCAATAAGCCACCTAAATTAAAATCCAACACAAACACATCCTCTCGTATTTTCCTTTCCCATTCTGCTGCAACCAAGTTATAAAACTACCTATTTTCTAAAAACTCACCTCAGTATCACTGAGAAGATAGTTTTGTCATTCATCTAAATGGATTACTTTGCTGATTCGTTTTTTTTAGTTAAAGACTAAGTGTTAAAGTTTAACATTTACTATCATTATAAAAGCCTTCAACTGTCAGTCTACCTACAACACTAAAAATCTCTGACTGCTAAGGAAGAGAAAGCTCACAACCTAACAGCAGTAGAGATACAGTGTCTGTAACTCCAAGATTGAAAAAAGAAGCTAAATTCTACATTAGACTGTGAAATCTGATCTCTAAATTATTGCTATTCTCTTCTCCAACTCACCAAGCCTCTTTTCCCTCAAAGATGCTTGGATACTCTGAGGATCAGAAAATTAGGACCACTTACATATAGCTAAACAATATCTAATAATATTTTTCCTGCCTTTACTTAGATGGATATGTCACCAGTTGGCTGGTGATGAGCTTTGGTTCCATAGCCCCCACACAAAACTAATCTTTTACCTTCTGTTCCAATGCAAGCCGGTACTTCTGTTCTACCCTTTTGCATTTGTTGTACCAACTGTTTTCATCTGTGATGAAAGGAGGACCAATGTTCTCTGGAGTACTGCCTTCACTGCCACTACTGCCCAGCGTTCTTAGCTCTTCTTCATCACTGCTGATACTGTCAGAACTGAAGAATCATATTTATTAGCCAAGTCAAAAGCTGTGCTTATAAAAATGCAAATTCTGGTCAAAATTGAAACATTGCATTTCTTAAAAACCTCTGCAAAAAAAAAAAATTTGAAATGTTGAGATATGATGGATTACTAAACACAACTTGTATTTCAAGATTTTGTTTCTATAGCCACCTAAAAAATGGGCAAAAATTTGCTTGCAATCTTTGTCAAGTAAGACAACTGTATGTGGGCTACTTTCCTAAATACAAAGGGTAAACGCATTACAATATGCTATCTAAGGAAGTGATGTCTTAACCTTTTCTTCACAAATTCTGGGTAAAGAGTAGTATCTAAAAATAGATTTTGGTTTAAAAAAAAACAAAAGCAGAAACCCAAGAAAGTGATTTTCATTATGTTAAATCAAGATAAACTTAGATCAGAATGTATATCTATGTTTATAGCAAAAAATCTATGTTACTTCAGACTGTATCTCCCTATAGTAAGTAGACTCATCATTAAAATATCTTCATATCTTCAGAATCAATGCATGCTAGAGAATGCAGACATCTGTCTCAAAGACAAGAATTTATTTTAGTCTATAAAAGGCAGAGGGGATGTCATCAATGCATATAAATATCTCAAAGGCAGGTGTCAAGAAGATGCTGCCAAGCTCTTTTCAGTGATACCAGTGACAGGATGAGGAACAATGGCCATAAACTAAACCACAAGAAGTTCCACCTGAACATGAAGCAGAACTTTACACTGAGGGTGGCAGAGAACTGGCACAGGCTGCCCAGGGAGGGTGTAGAGTGTCCCTCTCTGGGGACATTCCTGCTCAAGGTGTCGCCTGCTACAGGTGACCCTGTCTTTGCAGGGGCTTGGACTGGATGATTTCCAAAGGGTGCCTTCCAATCCTAATCCCAATTCTGTGATTCTGATTTATCCCAGTACCCATTTGAAAATCTTCCCTTACAAGTATGTTTCTCCCTACACTAACAGAATTTGCTAGATTTTTTTTTAAGTAGCAATTGCCATAGCCCCATGATCCTGCCATGATACAAACTGAATCACAATTTGTCACTAACATGTAAGCTAGTAAGAACTTCAAGAGAATAACCAGGATGTTTCATTTTCACTTGTACATCTTCAAGACTATTCCTAACTACTTCCCTCATTTTGGTAAACTTAATAACAGTGTTATTAAGTTTAAAACATAGCATTTTTCCACACTTTTTGGTGATGTCAAATTGCTACTTGATTTATTAGACAGTGAGAATTGTTTTTACTATTAATCACAGGGCTGATCAGAGGAGCAAAATGCAGCTAAAAAGTCAAGTTTACATAGCCACTGGTCAAACTTTCTCTTATGTGCTAATGGCTTATATTGCCTATGTCATATATTACATTTTTTACATATTACATATATTACATCAGGGAATATATAATTTTTATTTACAAAATAAGTACTTTTTAGTTTTATGGCTACACAGAAAAGGCCTAAGAGAAAGGACAGCTTGGTCTGGTGATTAAAGGAGATGTATCATTTGTTTCCCACTGACTGAATCAAGGAAACAAAATTATCATGACTCACATTTCATAAGTCATGTAACAATTCCAACAGTCTGAAAGAGTGAGGTTGCTGAATGTACAGGTTTGCACTTAGAGATAAATATAATTTTGCATATGAAATGAAAAAGAAGAGGCCAAATAAAAAGTAAAATTTTGCCAATGAAATAAAATTTTAAAAAGCAGAGTAAAGCTAAAAAGTACCTTTGGGTGAACTTCAAGTATGGTGTATAATCTATGACAGCTGGATAGCTTCCATCCAATCCCTCACCCTTCAGACAAAAACTGATAAAACAGAGCAACAACAATAAGTTTATTATAAGAAAATTAAATGACAGTGACAGTTGAATATTATCAACCTGAAATTTCATTTTTTTGAAATTTTTTGGTGCTATAAACCCTAATTTTTAAACATTCACTTTTATTCTTAATAATACAGAGAGATGGCAAGAGAATAATAGGAAGGCTAACTAAAGCGGCAGAAACAGAAGAATTACGGACAAGCTTGGAATATTTTCCTATTCTACTAGTAAAAAGTAATTCTCTCAAAAATATTTCAGGGTCTTTCTCCTTTCAGACACTTACAGGTGCTGAGGTGCAGGAAGCTGGGGAACATAAATAAACCTAACTTTTGGAAAATGTTCTTAAATTGCTGTAGCATTATAAACCTTTCATTTGCACAGTATTCGTTTGGTTTTTTTGCTGGAAATAAATTATTACATTTCAACCATGTTTAATTATCACAGAAGTGACAAAATTATCATGCTTCCACAAGGCTTATATTCCTCATTCTTCCTATCGCTGTTATTGAAAAACAGATTCTAGTAAGTCACAGCTTTTGCTAACTGAATTGCAAAGTGGAATTTTTGACAATGCAGTAATTTAACGGCTATTTGGGAAGTATATCCAAAGAATTGTTGGGTTTCCCCCCCCAAAAAAAAGAAAAACAAAGAAAGCAAAAAAGCACCCCTCCAAGATCACAATTACCTAATTCCATATTGCTGTGAGGGGAGAAGAAATAGATTATATTCTCACACAAGCTCTCTCATTTCCAGCCCAATCTCATATTTACAGTTCCACATAGATAAGTTAGTCAGCCTTTATAAGAGACACTGAACTGAAAAAAAATCTCATATATAACATGCAAAGAATGGCTACAGCTTCTCAGTCATTCAAGTCACAATACTATGAAGGTTCTGCTCAGTGGTGCCAAGCAACAGGACAAGAGTCAAAGGGCAGAAACCGATGCACAGAAAATTCCACCTGAGTATGAGGAAGAATTTCTTTAGTGTGCAGCTGAGCATGCCCTGGAACAGATTGTCCAGAGAGGTCGTGCAGTCCCTCACTGAAGATATTCAAGAACCATCTGGATACAATCCTGTATGATGTGTTCTAGGATATCCCTGCCTGAGCAGGGAGGTTGGATCAGACAACCCACTGTGGTCCCTCCCAACCTGAAATATTCTGTGATAGCAGCACAATAAAAATGCTCCTGTAGTACTAAGCTCCTGTTTTGCACAGAAAGTTCTTAGACTCCTAAAAGCTGCATTGACAAAATGTAAATGTCTTCAAGAGCCAATCAGTAATCTGAATACCATTACAGGTTCTCTTATATTAGAAATCAGAGGGCAAAGAAAGAACAAGTTCAGAGATACAACTAAACTCTCACACCCTAGTATGTACCACCAAGGCTTTTGCGAGACAAACACAGTGAATTGATGATTATTTATGAGAGGATTTACATACTGCAGACCTAATCTTGCAATGCTTATTCATGTATAGCTGTAGTCCTTCCAAGTACAGGGCTAATACAGAAGCAGTTTAATTTCAGATTATGTAAAGCTTAAACTAATAAAATCTGGTAAGATTTGAATTTTGCTCTACACAAGGCTAGCACTCTTATCATCCTGCAGCACACTTCTTCCAGAACATATGTTGAGGATGTAGTTAAGCCAATCTAATGACACAATGCTGGAAAAAGAAGGTATCCTGTGTTTTCAACCTCCCCCTCCCCATTTTTCCTTTTTTCCTTTTTTTTTTTTTTTTTTTTTTTTTTTTTTAATGCAAACATGGCATTCCCCTCCTTACACTGGAATTGGCACTTATCTGACTCCATGATGGTTCAGCAGCCATCAAGGCCTGCATTTTTAGGTTGTTTTTGGTTTTATTCCCTGTAGAGTTGCAGCTCTACAGCCAGCTGAACTAAATGGTCTTCACCATCAGAAAGGGAAAACATTGCTCATTCCTTATTTATTCCTTTTTCTCCTCTAAGCATTATTTCCCCTTAATCTCTGCAACTAATAGGATGCTTCTGTGAACCAAACTAGCTAACAACAAAAGAACTATCTGGTCCTCTTACTGGGGATGTTTTTCCACTCTTTGACAATTTAGGCTGGCTGACAGAAGGGTCCAACAAGCCTGGCACAGAGGTACATAAACAGCAGTGTATCTCTGAAAGGCCTTTGGGCAACGGTCAATCATCCATTGTCATCCAATCGATGCATCCAGTGAGGCTACTATTCTATTTTCTGGCAGTTTACCTCCTTAATGCTGCTGCAAGGTAAATACTAACAGTGAATCGACAGAAGAAAGACAATCAGCATTATCAGTCTCCTTTTCCTTGTGCTGGATTATGAAACTCTCTGCCAGTGGCTCTCCTCGAGGCTAAATTGGCCCAACCAGGCATATTAACAAGGTTTTGCACAAACCAGGTTATCCTTTTACAGGCACTGTAATCCTTATAAATTGCTGATTTTTTTTTTTTAATGTATATACACACATAGAGAAACCATGTTGGGTTTTTTTATTATCTTGCGTGTGCTTACACCTTTGTTACCCCAAAAATACAGAATTAATCATAAAGGAAAGCCTACAAAATCCTGGCTAGAAATTGCAAAGGTCAATTAATGTAAGCAGTTCAGCTGCAATGAATTTTAACACAGATATTAAATGGTCATTCATAGGTTACATTTTTCAAATTTGGAAGTGATAAAGATTACCTTCTACATATGCAATTACAATGCTGTCCTTGAATACCAGGACATAACCAAGTATTTAATCACACAGTTTTCCCTACAGTTTAAAAATAACTTTAAAAGATGTCACGTCTATAAGCTTCATTTAATGGTTTCAAATAACTTCTGCAATTATACTGTTGATTCCTTTTAGGATTTTGATACCTGAAAAAGGTCCCCCATAATCATGCAGTTGTATAAAAGTATAACTTAGTTCTTATCTAGAAGATCCATTCAAGATCCCTCTTGCTCTCTTCTTTGCTTCAACGTAAGTTTTGTCTGTCAAACTACCACAGAAATTTAAGAATGTTTTCCATTTCCATTCAAATTGATTTATAAATGCTTTTCCTCAGCATTTTGTTATAAAGCATGCAAATACAGTACCTGAAATCAATTGCATTGAGCCCCAACAGCATACCAGCAAGCATATTTGCTTCTTCACCAAGAACAATTGCTCCATCTTCATAAAACCTCCTTCAATAAAAAAGAAACTAATTCAGCTATTTTTCATACTTAACAGAAGACTGAAGAAATCAATTTTAAATAAAAATAACTCATGAACCCCAGGGGCATTCATATTTCATTTCAAATAAAGCAAACTAATAGACCGCATAGCACAAAACACCACAACCTTAAAGCACAGAAGAATTTAGACATAAGCAAAAAGAATTGTCAGTATTAGTCCTATGAACTAGTAGGACAGGATGGATAAAATGTAAAAAAAAATTATGAAGTTATGTTATACTTTACCTCTAAAAGGAAGAATTTGTGTCATGTGCATAAAGAAATAATGATTCCATCACATGAAAAGAAGTTCTCCCTCACAATCGTATTTGCAGGTTCTTTTAAAGTTCAACATTCAATTTTCATTCTTAGTAGCTGTTCTTTTTTAAAAAAATATTTTCACAAATCAGCTATTTTTCAGGTAGTTTACCTTTTCTTAAAATATTGCATGCTGGGAAGATGCATGCTGGAAGGTCATCACAATTCACCTGAGAATTACACGTGGTAAGAGGGAAACCAAGAGGTGTTCAGTACCAAAGACAAGATTGAAACGTCACTTACTAAGAACTGAGATGCACAGTTCACCTTTACATTCTAGCAGCAGATGAGTGCAAGAAGGTGCCAGACTACTGAATACAACCTCTACTTCAGACAAATGCCAGCAATACTGCCCTACCAAAACTCCATCTATTTTAAGAATTGAATGAAAGCTTTTGGATGGTTTAGAGGGAGTTCCAGTTGGATGCATGGTGAACATCCAGAAAATGCATGTTTTGAGGCACAGCTCCAAAAATTGAATTGTATTATAATGCATGCTGTGAGAAGCTCCCACTTCTGCAGCTTTGTAACAGACATCCATTTGCTATAATGAGATGAGTTGTCCAAGATCTTGGATGTTTTCAGTAGAAGGAAGAAATCTGTAGGACTTCCTCTCAAAAGACAGATTATAGTCCTGATAGTGAGGCTTGGAATTGCAAACTCAGCTTTATATTCTCTGGCTTCAGGACAGGCACTAGGAGGCTAAACTAGCTGAGCCAGAGCACTGAGCTAGAGGGACTCCACAGTCTGTTTCAGCACAGTGACTCTTATTTGTGAACATATTATGAAATATGCATACAGTAAAATATATGATTTAAAATGCTAAACAAATGATGCAAATCATCATCCAAATAATCTGGTCAGTTATTAGGTATCTGAAATCCCACATGGGAAAGAAAATATGTCCATTGTTGCTAGTGGCTTTGAAATCCATACAACCAAAACCTGAAAATGTAATTTTTATTTCTATTAGATGTATTTTAAAATATTACTTCAAAAGAAACTTTGCACTTACTATGTTTGGAATGCAAGAGAAGTTGTTTCCAAAAGCTATACCACTGAAAGAACATTCAAATATATTAAACATTAACATGTTCAAATAAATGAATTTGAAACTGCTAATCAAATAAGAAACTGCTAAATCAAATTGTTATTCACTAACAAACTGCACTACCAAAACTGGAACAAAGAATGTACTACTCAACTACAAAATTTGAGACCCTACTCTTCCTCATCTCCTCCTCAAAAACCCATGTGACTTTTCAGTTTGAAGCAGCGTAAGTAAATTTTTTCCAGATTTTCTTAGTTTTATGTGCTTCTTGTCCACTATAAACGCAAGCAAATCTGGGTAAAATAAAACAACAGGTTTTGAAACTGCAATGAAATGGGATGTTTACCTAGTTGTGTTTCAAGTCAGCTTAATACTGGCAAAATATATCTCTGGGCAAAAAGTATTAAAACAATATTCCAAATGAACAGAAGTCCTTACAGATGAAATTCTTATTGCTTTAACAGCCCATTCATTATGTCTAAACTTTTAGAGTTCAACATAAAGTACATGTTACAGATCCACTTGTATTCCGACGATTTCATCAAAAATCTGTAAGACATACTCATTATGAGATAAAATATCATCTAATAATCACATTATCTAAAACCAAAACTGCCAGAGTATTCTTTACCAAAAAGCATATTCTCTCTCTCATCCCTATTTATCATAAGAAGTTAAAACAAAAACCAGCCACACACTTTTCTTATTATATCAAGAATCCTAGTTATGCCTGATCACTAATTCTGCTACTCAACAGTTCTCAAGAGGTTCCTGGAATTCTCTTGCTTTTTCTTCAAAAAAAGTTACTATAATAATTATTTTTGACTGAGTTCTTAGGTTTTCTATCAATTTTGAAAGGAATCTAGTACATCTAGCCTTAGTACACCACAATTTCAAATTTAGTTCCTACATTAGAGAGGTTTTCTTTGCTTCTGACTTTTCAAGAATTCCAGGCTTATTTCCACATTTTTTAAATCACGAAAAGATTTTCAATTTTGCAGTTTTACCCAAGCTAAAACCAAATCCATACCAACTCTAGAAATCTTTCACAGGTCTTGCATTGATAGGTTACAGGTCTTGCATTGATGACATCCTTTACTATACAAATCAAGTGCACCATTCACTTCCAAACATAAGTCCCTCACTTAAACATTTACTAAAATATTGCAAAAAAAAAAAAAAATTCTTGTAGACCTGGTTGTTTTGAAGTCTCTCAGAGCTGTGGAAATGTATTCAGACAAATGTTTTTCCATAAGTGCTACCCTTATCCATGCTCGACCCTGCAAGACAAAACAGGTATCAAATATTTAAGTGTTACAGAAAGAAACAGTTTTACAATATGAATACTAATACCTATGGTTTCCCTGAGTAAATGACTGATTAACAAAACGAACAGTAAACATAAACAGTTGCACTTCATTATAGCAATAGTGAAAATAAAAAATGCATTCTTACAATGACACAAAGTTTATTGCAAAATAAAGTTATCCAAAATTTTAAGGATAGTGTGGAGGAATTTTTCTTTAATTATATGCTCCAGCCTTTTGAAAAGCTCATATATGTCAGAGGCAGCTGATCAGGGCAGAAAGCTTTACATTTTAAAATTAGTATTTGAAGCTTCTAGAGTAAAGTGGCAGTAACCTGTCATCAAAGTGATTCTTTGTGTTCATTCAAATATTTGAGGGATTTACATTAAAAAATGAGCTGTGCACTATTTTTTCCCTCAGTAACAACATTATGATGGAAGGTGCTCAAAAAACACAGACATGAAATCAAATCAAAGAGGCCTAAATCTTGTAGAATTCAAAAGCAAAATTTCACTAGAACAGTTCCATAAACAACAGTAGTGACTTTAAAAAATAACCCTTAGTAAAGCACACAGTGCTGTGTTTGCAGGGCTAGTGCACAGGACTGTAGGTTACAAGAGGGAGACACTCCAATGGCTGCCACAGTTATGACTGTGGTTTTGAGAACACCAGGAACATTTCTTGTAAACTATATAAACTTACAAACACTTATGTAAGTAGTGAGATGCCTTGATGCCTAATATATTTGGTGCTTATTGGCATCTAGCTGAACATCACTACAGACATTCTACCAGAACCAGTAGTAGATTATAATCATACTTCAGAGTGACCTAACTGCGGCCTTCTAGGAAGCCTACAAGAAAGATGGAGAGAGACTTTTTACAAGAGCATGCAGTGACAGAACAAGGGGGAGTAGCTTAAGCTAAAAGAGAGCAGGAAGGTGTCTCTGCCCACAGCAGGGGAAATGGAACTAGGTGGTCTTTAAGATCCTTTCCATTCCAAACCATTCCAAGACTCTACAAAATGCTAAATAAAATTGCTTTCATAAATAGCAACAGCACCGCAAAAAATTTAACATAGAGTGCACTGAAATTAAAAGCACATTTACCTGGATAGCTGCCTTTATATTGCATTTATTTAGAACATGACTGTAACCATAAAACTGATGATGCTGCTTAGCTAAGGAGTAAAGCCTCTGCATCTCCAGTGCAAGCAGAGCCAACTAGCACTGGCAAACCCTTGCTGACAGCTTCCAGGCTGAGGAGGACACTGCTTTGGACCACCAGTAGAACTGATGCACATGATGGGTATTTGTCAACATGGTCTCCGTCTTTTCATATCCAGACATTCAAAATACTCCCCTAAAAAATTGAACACTGTTCTCCACACTCACTGCACACATTAAGTTCTCTGTCTACTATTTGGCATGAAGTATTCCACAGAGTAACAGAAAGTTTTAATTTATTTATAGGAATATTTCAGAAAATAGCCTTGCATCTTATTATCAACTGAATTTAAATATTCGTATCTATTAAAACCTCAGAATTCAGGAAGACTTTTAAAATAAATCTTAAGAGCTGATCACACCTATTCTATCAGTGCATAAATTCTATATGAAGTAAAATTATTAGAAGTGAAAAGAAAAAAATCACCCAATTTCTACAATTTTCATATTCCTGAGGCATGTCCACAAGAACTTAATTTCCCTTAAACTGTGTTTTCAAAAAATTATGTAAGGTAAAAAAATCTGAGGACAATCATTTTATAATATAGCACAATCATTGAATAGAGAATTTTTTCTACTGAGTAAGAAATCTTAAAGGAAACATTCTTATTTAAAAGTGGGACTTTTTAAAAGCAAATATTTACTAGGCACATTAAAAAAAATTTGAACAATGAAGAAATGTGTAGAGTAAGCTAAGTACTACAGTTTTTTGACAGGTACAGAAATGTCACAGCAATGTAACAGAAAAGTCACTTTAGCCTTTCTCTTTCCTACCTTAGCTCTAGAAGAGCCAACGTTCTCCATGCTCTCAATACTGCAGATGCAATTGTGAGAGACTTTTCGGCAAGCCACGCGAATGTAGTCCCAGAAACTACGAGGACTTTCATAGCCAAACCAGGTGATCTGACCTTAAACCAAAATACAAGATACATAAAGATTTATTAACCTTCTTCTCTGATTATTGGAGACAAATGTCATTAAATACTCTCCAATATGCTGCCTTTAGTTAAAGAATTTTATACAAATAAGTCCATGAATTCCTACTGAAAAATGACTCACAGATGTAAAAAAAGCTGCATTATGCAGCTCACCCTGGTTTGAAAGTGATGCACAAAGAAGTTCAGGGCTTTGTGTATATACCTGTATTTTCTTGGGGTTTTTTTTGTTATTATGCTAAAATAATACACAAAAGTCCTTCACAGAACTCTTCAATCACAGCTGAGCACAAACCTGTGACTTAAAAAAATGAGGCAAGGAGAATTTATGCTATTTCTATAGGTAGTATATACATTTCACTAATACAGTCAAGTAGACAGAATTTTGTTCTTACAAAATATATAAATAAAAATATAAAATACCACTTTTCTGTGGTAGTGTTATCTTTATTTTAGGAGCAGAAAGCAATTTTTCAAAATGTTCTTTCATTTGAAGAGAAGCTGATGCATAAGCAAAAAAGTTTTGCAATCACAATTTCTTTTGAGTATACACAGAACATTCCCTCAGCAGCTGAGTGAAAATAATTGAGCAGATCATTACCCCTTCTACAACTACAACCACAATCCTTCACACTTTTTCCAGTTTGCAGTGTATTGCACTTAGAAAACAAAAAGCAACATAGCACTGCAACATCTCCACAAATTTCAGCAGCAGCACAACAGCTCAACCCTGTTTTTCAGCGTGAACAGCACACTGTTCTCACTTCGGACATACCTCCTGCAAACAGGTATGGAACTAGGGAGGTTAATATTGCCCTCTCGTGACTGCCAGCATTGCTACGTGCAAAATCTTGTCTTCATATAAAATGAGATCTTATTTTTAAGCTAATTTTATCTTATTTCAAGTCTTGAATTGCACTTCTGAAGCTTTACTAATGTATGAGAAAGACTTCTCTTTTTCTGCAGAAAGCTCAGATTGCAAGAAAGAATATAATTAGAGTGATATTGCAAATCATAAATACTGAAAATAAAATCCAAAATAGGCATTTTTATCTAACATGACTAGACTTAGTTTCAAGCACAGCCAAAGTAGTGTCAATGACCTGTCCCCTATGAGCTGAAGAAATTCAAGTGGCAGGTTCTTCTTCCCCTTTAGGGTGCATGTCACTTGACTTTGTGGTCCATCTACTTCCTTCACCACAGAAGCATTTATTAAGTTCAAAGCATGAGAAAAGACTTCAAAAAATACAAAAAAGTCACCTGCAGGAAGAATTAATATATAATACCCAAAATGCCAAAGAAAACAGAATTCCAAGGTGCCACAGTTACTGTAGTTTTAGAACTGCTCAGCTCTAAGGACTTAAAAGAAATTCCACAAGGTAAGTACTTTTACAAACTTATTGTTTTTGTTGAAATGCCAAGTTGAAATGCAACAAAAATTCAACAGTATTTTAACAACACTAAAATCTACAGATATTTTTCATATTCTCCACCAAATCAAAAACATTTCTGCCCTAGGAATTGTACCTACAAAATTAAATGCAGCTAGGGTGTAAAGATGACTTCATATCATCAATTCCAGTTCCAATAAAGGCAAGCATATGATATATTGACTTTTGTGGCTTTTTTTTAAACTATCTTAAGGGCAAAACAAATTTAACAAAAAACAGTTTCACTGCAGTTTTCTGAAGATGCTAATGCATGGAAATTCCTTTTACAATTGAACACCTGAAAAAGACATAGTCATTTAAAACAAGAAATAAATTTAAAACAGAAATCCATACCAGCACACAGCACTTACTTGGCTTACACTGACTAAGAAAGCCAGCTGGCCATAATTTAACATATTCTGACATTACAGCGGGCTCCCATCTCGTTCCAGCTCTGTGAGAGGGTGCAACAGGTTTCCCACTTCAGCAAGAATTTTCTTCCCTTGAAACTCACGGCCAGCTCAGCACCTTTTGCAAACCATGGTCTCCTATATTTCACTATTCTGTCCCTACAACTTTAAACCTTGCCCACACTCTCATAATATAATCTGAAGAAAAACTTTCTCAACCTATCTACCTATACAAAGAAAAATGCTGGAAAAGACTGAGAATAGTGAGAATGTATTTTAAGAATACATTCTCACATAAATAAGATATTAAACGATAGATATACTAAAATTTTAAAAGCTTTCAGCACATGAAATTTTATTTGGCCCTCAAAGCACTCAGTGCACACAGTCATGAGAAGTCTCAAGAATGAGAAATGAAATGGCTCCCACTACTCAGCACTTGTCAGGCTTTGCCTGCAGTAATGTGTCCAGTTCTGGTCTCTACAATTCAAGGACAGGATCAGATTGGAGAGGGTCAAGGAAGGTCACAAAGATGTTCAAAGGGCTGTTGAACCTGTCCCATGAAGAAAGACTGAAGGCATTAGGTTTTTTCTCTCTAGGGATGAGAAGGCTCAGTGGGGGCACTCATCACAGTTTTCAAGTACTTAAAGAGGGTGAAGGTTCCCTCTTTACAATGAGCCACACAGAAGACAAAAGGCAACATACACAAGTTGCACCAGGAGAGGTTTCATCCCAAGAAACAAATTTTTTACAATGAGAACCAAAATTCACTGTGACAACATCCCCAGTGATGTGGTAGTTTCCATCGCTGGAGGTTTTCAAGATGTGATTTGAAAGGGTGCCAGATATTCTCATCTAGAGTCCCATTCCCAAATGACTGGTCCAGATGATTCTTCAAGGATTCTATGATTTCTAAATCTTATCTATTTTTTTTAGAACTTACTAAAATTGAAAGCTAGTTTTAGTATAGAACTTACATTCTGTCAAAGTAACATCACTCTTAAGAAAAAAGGAAGATTCTCAGGAGGTGCATAGGACAAAGAGCATGTGGCCTTTGCTATGGAGTTCATATGTCATCTGAAGATCTAGACCCTGACAGTTATTCCAACAGAAATTATGTTGGTTTTGTCAGACAAACATATTTAATGTCAGAAGAGTTACCAGTAAAAGTTTTCTAATCCCAGTAAACTTTATATTATAAAGTACTTTTTTTTAAATTCTTCGTTCCTCCCCCAGTATTTCCAAAGGAAGCTAAAGATTAAGAACTCCTGTTTGCCACGGTCTTAAGAAAGTAAAATTCTATATACTTAAACTCTCAAGTTTGGATCATCCTTTTAACTACACTGCCATGAGATTATACTGACAACTTTGATACAATGAAGCTATTTATTTTACCATAGAGAAACAGATCAAATATGTTCTGTGAGTTTCAAAACATTTTATACAACTCTCTGCAATCACCAGTCTGCTTTTAGTCTATTCCTACTGACACAAAGTATGCATTCAGAACATACTCGTCTATTCCATCAATAAAGCATAATTTCTTTTAAGCCATGAGTTGTAGAATATATACACTCTCAAAATTTGAAGTGTCATGATACATTTCTTATCTCAATTTGTTTTATTATTTAAAAATTTTTAAAAATTACATGCAGTCAACTAGCTTATTACCAAAACATTCTCCGTTTGCAACACAATCCGCAAGTTCCTCCCTTTTTCTGTAACTCTGCAAACTTAGAAAACCATACTAGCAATTAAAAGGGGAAGACTGAAACAAAAATTTACGTATTTGAATTTCTCCATTTCTTACTTGAAATTGTTTTTTACTTGCAAATTCCTTTTGTCAACCTGTCAACACTTCTTTTCTGTACTGCCTGTCCTGAATAAAAGACTGTGAAGCAAAAGAATGTTGAGGAAAAAAATTTGCAATGACTTTTGCACAAATATTGCTAAAGTTGGAGGAGAAGGAGAAAAGAGAGCAATTTCCCTGCAGAGTCAAGCTGCTAAGTACCCATAATCACTCCAAAAATCTTTGTCACAATGTGACAAACCCTATTTCTACCATACTGTGAACCATTTTTTTTCCTCTCTGACAGAACCACAGCAGGTAGTAATTGTGCTACTCAAATGTCAGCCTACACACAGTATTGCTCACAAAGCTTGGTTATGAATATTAAAAAGTATGAAAACGAGTAGATTGTCATATTACACATCTATATTTAGATGATTATGATGTTCTTCATAATCCTTTAATCATTTCAGAAACTGTACACAAAACTGAGAAATAAGAAGACACTTCCAAGGTCCTCTTCTAGTGGCTGTTACTGCTAAAGCACACTGTTCTCTGAGCAAAGCAGCTTCCTCTAGAACAATTGGAAAATGCAAACAGATATCTGGAATTAGAACATCTGATGTGATACAAGAAGAAAATCAACAACCGACTTTCTCAAAAGCAATCTAATCCAGGACATTCCAACAGAAAAAACCAGCTTCACTAAAGAGGTGGGGCAATAAATAGAATGAAAGGACCTAAAAACTTTATCTGGAAAAGAAGGCAACAAAAGCAAGGAATGGAGAAAAAAAATGGGAGCAGCACCAGATACACTCTGCAGCTCCTACTGAAGCAGATAACATAATTGTCTTTTAGACTCTTAGGAAACAGTCTTATCATAAAACAGAAAAGCAGACAGAGCTCAGCACCATGGCAACATTCACTTGCTTAATTACCAGCCCAGAAGGCTTGCAACAAGATCATTGGAAACATATTTCACAGAAATAGTTGCTTTCACTTTTCCATAGTAATGCAGAAAATCGGGAAGGTAACAGCAATAGGACAGACACACAAAGAAAGCCAATGCTTTCATTCAGCATCAAGGAGTTTGTACAGATGCACGTTTGTTTTGTTTAAACAAATTCTCATGGCAAAATCATCACCAGTAAAGAAGTTAACATACCTTTCAGTCGATGACTTAGAATCTGTTCCAGAATAGCTGCAAAATTATTAAATTCAGGGGAAGTATCATCAATAGTTTCAAAACAGGAACGGTCAATCAGAGTCTTGACTGAAAACCTAGAGCAAAAATACGGGACAATCATAAATTATAATAATAATTAGTGGTACTCTATAGCATGGCAGTAATTTGTATATACCAAAAGAGCAAAGAACCAGAATCCACCTTGATGATTTCAAGTTCAGTCAGGAACACACATGAACACACAAAATATTCAGATACAGCATAGAAGTGCAAATGTCATTGTTGGTCTTAGGCATAAAGCCTTAAAAATGGAAAGAAAACAAAAATCCCCACCCTTTCCACATAGAAATGAGCTGATTATTTTTTCTCTTCTCTAAACTATTTTAATGAAGTTGTAGAAGAACAAGCACTCAAAAGCATCCAACATCAGTTTCTCTTTTGTAATCCTAAACATAACCATTTTTGCTTGGCATTTTGTCAGTGCTCCTTTTATTCCCCAAAATCCATGTCCAATAACCAGAAATACAAACTTTATCCTATTACGAGAATACTCTAATTTCATCCTAATGCAAAAATAATCTAGACATATTATAAAACAATGAATTTTTATGCATTGTTAACTCTGCATTCATTTAGGCTGATTTCCCTGTGAATGGGGTAATCCTTATTCAGTACTACATTCATTACTTCATTATTATGCTAGAAAAGCTTTCAGTTTCAATGATCTAACACTTAAAATTGGAAGGGCTGAATCAAGCCACTGTAAAAAGAAGACAAGATGTAACTTAGTCAACTGGCCAGTTCATTGTGTTTTGTTACACCAACATTTATACAAACTTTTATTCTTATTCAGAAGATAGTTTAAACCTCAACAAATGTGACAAAAATTGTTTTTCTCTTGCCTTCATAATTTTAGTCACCATCCATTTTTATTTTCCTTTCTGTAACTTGTTCCTCCAGTTTTCAATTTCACATGCTCTCAAACTTAGAAGTATTAAATCTGAAGCATTTACTATGGTTTTTTGCAACAATCTTACTTGTATTAATGTTAATTTGTACAGCCTCAGGCAGTAGTTTTCACAACACCCAAATGTCACCAGTACCAACTCAGGATGATCTCACTCTGCCTGCTCCTCCCAGATCCCACACCTGAGCGGGCACTGGCCTCCTCAGTTTTGCCAGTTCTCCTTTTTATGGCGCTCACTACGAACTGTACTTTCAGTACTGGCAAGGAGGGGAGAAGTGACTCTTAAATACAGATACATTCATAAAAAATATCCTCCACAGCACCTCAACAACAAGCACTTCTATGGCACAGCTGAAGAAGCAGAACAGCATTATAGGCATGGGCAGGAATGAAGCTCCTTACACCAGTACTATTTTGAAATGCTCTGTACTACAGAAGTAACTGCCTCCTTAGTGGAGTCAGCACAGCCTTCTGATGCACAAAACTAATATGCTCAAACTAAGTTGACAGACAGCTCAAGAGTTTCCACTCAATTTTGTTTTACTCAGTAAACTTCTGAATAAAGACTCCCTATCTTACCTTTCCTGCAGGGTTCAATTGTTGTAGATTTTTTTTTTTTTTTTTTTTTTTTTTTTTTTGCAGAACAGGAATTAGGAGTGAATTAGGGTGGAGGAGAAAGCTTCTCCTGCAGTGCCAAATTATGACTCAGTTTTGAACTCCTCCACATTTTTAACCAATTTTGAGTAAGTGAGAGACATACATGCCCACCAGTTAACTGCTATTGACTCCTCTAATGGCAGAACTCACTGCTTCCTCAAAGCTATATCAGAGCTGAGAAATATTTGATTAAAAAACCTTCATTTTGAAAAACAAATGCCTATAGCAATGCCATGACTAAGCTAATATTAACTGTAACAAGATGAGTCCTCCCACACCATGCAGGTCTGAAAAAGATACGGTGCAGCACATCACTCACAGATCCATACACAAGATAGACAGTGAGTTAGCAGAGTGATGTACTGCCCTGTATAAAGGAATATCATCTTAAAACTCAGAGATATGTTCATCCATAAACCGCAAAATCAAGTAGATTACAATATAAAGCTATGTCTATTTTTCCTGTATTCAATGGCATACTTCAAAATTCACTAGTTAATATTGTATGGAATACTTACTCAGAAATGGAGGTATATTCAAGAAGAAACACTTAAGAGCAATCTCACAAACACTTTTAAAAATCAGAGATAAGCTTTTTAAAAAAATTTTAAAGCATTCTGCAACTCAACTGAAGAAAAAAGTATCTAGTGTTTAAGGAATCAGAAATTTTTTATATATCTAGGGTCTGATTATAAAAGACAGTCTAAGAGCTCATCATCAATATGGTGTCATTTTTAAGCACTCATATTGCTGCCATAATATCGGAAATGTTAATTTTAATCTGTCTACTCTACCCTTTCACCAAAAACCTAAACCTTTATAGTCAAGTTCAGTTATATTTGCTTTTAGGAGAACTCACAGGGAGTGAAAGTATGTACTTCTTTCCATAGACCAGGAAGAGAACAGCACTACTAAGCAAAATTTGATTCACTACAAATTTTTTTTAGATTTTAAAAAACCTCTTAGGTAAATACTTGTGTGTTATCTTTTTTCCTCCAAGAAAAATATGTTTGCCTCCTCAAAGAGGCAAACATATATTTAAGTGCAAGCTAAAAATCATATAGATTTTTAACTTGCACTTATTAGATATTAGATATTACCACTTCATCATGTTTTCCATGTATATTGGAAAAAGGATTGAGGGTATATAGAAATTATGCCTTTGGGAAAAGGTTACATTGTAAGCACTAAGTAAGCAATTCTTGTCAGTCATCAAAATTGTTTCCAGTGTGTGGGCCCCAGATTAGAAAGTCTATGCTCTTGCACAGTTATGTGGAGACACACGGAGACTGAAAGTCAAGAAACAAAAAGTCAGGTCAAAAGTGTGCAAGAGCTATGAAGAAAACATGCCCAAATAGCTAGAGCTGGAGCTGTTTCCTTGGTTCCCTGTATTGCTCCCATCTTCACAGAACCTCTAAGGTTGGAAAAGACCCTTATGATCACAAAGTCCTGCCTTAACAGTCCATCACTAAACCATGTCCCCAAGTGCCATATCCATATTTTCTTGGAACGCTTCCAGGAATGGTGTTCCTACCACTTCCCTGGGCATTCTGTTCCAATGCCTGACCACCCCTTCCACAAAGAAATTTCTCTGAATACCCAATATAAACCTCCCTGGTGCAACTCGAGGCTTTTTCCTCTCGCTGCGTCACTTGCTACCGAGGAAAAGAGCCCAAGCACCACCACACTCCATCTTTTCTCCACTGGGCCGCCACAGTAGCACTGCACTCCAGGGCAACAGTCTGCTCACACATCAGAGGTTAACTTCTAAGTGGATGGTACAAGCGGATGAGTAATGTCACTTCTGTTGCTATAATACCTGTTGCTTCAAGACTTCTTTAAAAAAGTCTTTTATACAACACTTCCCATTATGTTACTGCAACAACTTTTACTCCCCGACTTCCCTTGGGTTTGTTTTTATTAATACAGTAACTGCCACTAGAGTGGCAGTAATTGCCACTGCCAATATCAGTGTTTCTAAATGACCTTCATGAACTCTGAGGTTTTTGGATTATTACACACATTTTTCTCTGTCACAAATCTACTCTTGCTTGAGCCAAAAAGAAGATGTAGAAACAGTAGCATTCTCCAACCTTAAAAAAACCTTCTGAATTATGTAAGATTGAGACATTCCTGAATAAGAAAGACTTAAAACAATCTTTTTAAGGTAGGTTCTTTCACTGTTTTGCAAGATGCACAAGAAGGTCTCCCAAGTTTCTTGAATAACTCCAAAGCAAAGCCAAACCTTTTGTGGATACATCCCACATCTACAGGCTTATTTCCAAAAGAGCAACAAGCCTCTAACCAAAAAGCAAAAATGTGGGAAATTAGACTGCTGTAGGAATTTGTCCCTTTTCCTTGTCAGTTTCTGTGCCTCCTTTTAAGTTTTGAAATGAATGAAAGGATTTTGTCATTATTATTTAGCCTGCAATTTGGAAAGAGTCATTAAATACTATTTCAAAGATTTCAAACTATTACTATAGAATAATCCCCGAGATTATGAAATAATACACTTTATGCTAAACAACTTGGTCATGAAACCTGACAGTTCAGCTATGGGTCAACAACAGATCTTAAGTGTATTAGCAAAATACACTTTTTAAATACGTATTTTACGTTTTAAAAACATATTTCCTATTAGTTGTTCTATTCTGTGTTACCATTCTGCATTTAAGCTCTGAATGTCCCTTCTGAGGCCCATCTCAGTTGTTCTGTACCTACAGGTATCATTGATCTATGAATCCTATTGAAGACTAGATTAAAACAAGTTGAACAATCTATAGCTAGTAGAAGATCTCAGTGCCACTTACTGGAAAATGAAAGGGATCAAACTTCAGGGAAAATAGGTAAGGAAAGAGACAAAGAAGCTTAGAAAATGTACTACATACTCAAACAGAAAAAGTGTATTATTCTCATTTAAATCATGGCTGTGCAGTTACAATAACGCAGACATGCATTTTCATATGCAATTGGTTTATGGAACTTAAGTATCTGTATCACTTTCCATGGCTACAGTGACACTCAACATTTCAGTGGAAAAAAACTTCTTTCCAAAACCGTAAATATAAGAAACTATCCATATCTGCAGGAGGAGTTAGATATCATCGCTGAAAGAAAAGATGAAAACCCTAAAGTTTCTGCATACTTAGCATATTAAGTAAAAATATGCTAAATTGAAGCTTTGACAAAAATAATTCATTAAATTATCAGAGACTGTTAACAGATGGTAACTCAGAAGAGTACCTTCCTTGTGATCTTTCCCTTCAGTGGGAAAGCCACCCCATCCAAAACTGATTGAATCAATTGACTGGAGCTATTTTTTACCAGAACAATTTCTTATTTTCAGAGAATTTTGATTGGAAAGGACTATTATTTTATTCTTTTCAATACTACCTTGGTTATTTCTAACAAGTAATACTTTTCTAAAATAGAAAATGTATAATAACTACAGTAAAGCACAAAAATATTTTAAACATTTACTCTTACACTGGGAAAATAAAAATATAAATAAATGTAAATACATCATAATAATGCAAATCCTTTTTCCTCAACATCCTTTCCAAATTTTAACGTGTATTCACAAACTGAGAACTTCAGGTTTTGTGAAGATAGAGCAAAATTAAGTTGCTTTACTGAAAATAATAAAAATATGCCAATCTCAAGAAGTTTCTGCAGTAGCTCTTTGTTTTATATGTGTTTAACTGGATTTCTTCAGATTGCTAAGTATTTTAAAATACATTACACCATCATTTCAACTTCAGGACAAGAGCATCAAATAAACCAATAAAACAATGTAATAGCACAGAGTTCAGAAGAGTTCTTCTCAAGTAGGGGCAGAAAAAAGTAGAAAGTTCAGTAGAATACAAAATATTCCTTTAAAAAGAACTGCTTATATCCTGCACAATTGTGTCATTACTTGATAAAACTGGTGTTTTCCTGAGCATGCAGATTGGCAATATCTGCATCTCTGTAACAACTGAAAACTTCTGTTTCTATTATTTAAGCTGCTTCTGCAGGTTTGATTTAAAAACTTTTTTTTACTTTTTTTTTTTTTTTTTTTTGTGTGTGTGTGTGTATCTTTTTCACAGGTAGGAGCAGAGATAAGTATACAAGCCTGGGAAAAGACTGAACAGTACTGATGCTACTCAAACACAGATACTATGACTTGAAGGAATACTGAAGCAAATTCATGAGACGCATGATACAGTCACACTTTGTAAAAACCTGCAAACAGCAGGTTTTATCTTTTATGGTGATAAAAGAAAAAAGAAAAAAAATAGAGAGTGGAAAAGATGAGGTTCTACGGATTTTTAAAAATCCTGCTGCAGCACTAAGTGATGATGGTACCCAATTATCTAATAGTTGTCATGGCACTTTGATAAGAGTTGTGAGAACTAAAATTATATCATAACCCTCATGAATCTGTCAAAGACCTTTCCCAGACAATGTTGAAATTACTTAAATAACTTCAAAATTAAGCAATTGACACAAACGACCAAATGAAGCCATTGCTACCAGCATATCCACGTATCTAAAAGTTTGCCATGACGTTACAGGCCACTGCTGCACACCTGGAAATGCTGCATGAATTCCACAGTGAGAGCAGTGGAAACGCTTAAATGGAACGTCATAGAAACTGTTATTAAGCTTGCATAAGATGAAAGAAAAGAAAGAAAAGAAAGAAAAGAAAGAAAAGAAAGAAAAGAAAGAAAAGAAAGATATTCGAATACAGCCGCTCTAGTACTGCAGATCTCCTGATCTAGATTTCGTAGATAAAAATATCCCGGAGCGCAGCCTCTTCGGGATGCTCCTGCGGCACCGGTGCGCTCGCAGGAGCGCACGCTGAGCGGCCTCCACGGCGGCTCGAACGTCTTCCCCCCAGATACATCCCATTAACTCTAAACCCCTCCACATTAACTCCGAACCTGACGCGCGGCCGGACCGCGTCAATTGAAGGGCAGCTACACCAGCCGTACCCGCACGAGTCCAGAGCTGCCGAGCGCTCACCCTGCCCTGCCTTGCTCCCGCACCGCCTTTCGCCCGAGAACGCAAGCACGGTGCCGAGAATAAACCTCTCAGTCCCCCGCTTCAAAAGAGGCCATTCGACGCAGCGGCACTGCCCGCTGCGCCCCTGCCCCTCGCCCGCCGCCCGGACAGCCTCCCGCGGACGCTCCCGCAGCAGCTGAGTCAGGATGGATGGAGGAGGCTGTCCTACCCCGCGGGGGCCGGCACCGGCCTCCCTCCCCGGGACAGGGCTGCGGCGGGGCCGCCACCCGCGCTCCCGCCCCCGACCCACCTGTGCGGAGCGGGGGTGGGAGCGAGGGGGGACGGTCCCCTCGGGGATGGGCGAGCGCAGGGCTCCGGCCCGGGGCTCACCTGCACACCGTGATCAAGTTCCGCCTCTCCACCGCGGCGTTGCGGGACGGGACGTTCTTCCTCCGGGCGGAGACGTTGAGCCCCCCTAAGCCGAGGGACGCCATCTCCGCTGGGCAGGGCAGGTGGAGCCGCCGGGGCTGGCGCGGAGCCTTTGTTCCCGGCCTCCCGCTCTCCAGGATGCTGCGCCTACCGCCACCGCACGCGGACGAGAAGGAAGCGGATGAGGAGGCCCCCGTGCTTTCCCCGCTCCTCCTCCCGCCGCCCGGTCCCGGAGCGCCCAAGGCAGCGGCGGGTCGGGCGGGGATGCGCGGGGACCCCGCGGCGGGGGCGGCTCGGCCCCCCCGCTCCCGGCAGCCGGGCGGCCTCAGCGCCGCAGAGCGCCGGCG
>VZUI01052445.1:0-31018 GCA_013401135.1 Cettia cetti | reverse complement strand
CACAGAGCCCTTAATTTGCCAATTAGATAACTGTTAGTGAAAAAAGTAAATTTTAAAAAATATTTTTGTGTTGTGAAGTTAAAGAGATTAAATTCAGCACATTATGAAAACATCTCCAATTCTATGATTGGGAATGTTTTACCAAAATCTGACAAATGTACAAATTAATGTCCCTTTGTTTATGACTTTAGAATATGTTGAGAGGTCTAATTTAGCAAGATAATCTAAAATATAGAGTAGCCCAATGGGTTTTGTGAGATTTGAATTCATTATGTGGTTCAGCCACAGGCTTCAATATAGTGTATTCATTTTAAAATGGGTGCATTTCTATCTCAGAGTGTTGTAGGACTGAAGAGTGCAGAGATATTCTGTTGATATACACTAAAAATATCTAGCTTAGCATCCAACTCCATGTTGTCTCTGCAAAGACACGTTTTGACTTAAATAAGATTAGTAGTGTGCATGAAGTTAAGCATGTCCATAAATGTCTGCAAGGCTTCAGTTATTCAGTGCATTCATTATCTCAATTTGTTGTTTCATGGAATTATTCCAAGTATCTCATCTAATCAGATTCTCCTGGAGGCACAACATATGCCCACAATAGCATGAGCTATATATAGTTCCTTCCATATTTATGAAAGATCAATGGAACATTTTTATTGCCAGTGGATGTATGTATGTAATGTGAATTACCCTGCAGGAATTAAAATCTCTCAATGAGATCATGCTGTGAACTCCCATGGGCATAAAGCAGAGGTAGAAGTGTAATTTTTTAGATAAAAGCACCATAATTGATGGCAATATATAAACAAATGTATAGCAATGTCTTATAAGTAATTTAAAATAAGTATATAATTGATGACTGATTTAATTAAAATTAAAAATAAACTCGACACTACTGCTTATATACTAACCACAAATATGATCCACAGATATAGAAAAACATTATCATTGTGCTGAATGAAAATCAGCCACATGCTCTTCATTGAAGATATTTTGCCCAGCAGTAAGACATGTTTCAGGTACTTCTGAATTACTAACCTTTGGTACTTGGCTTGAAATGCAGCTGGCAACCAGCCCAAATAATTCTGTTCTCAGTAATGCTATCGTAAGTCTGTTGAATTACTTTGTAACAGTGAAAGGGGAGTAGAATGTGACGAAAGATTATGGCCTATTTCTGCTGACTGTGTTCCTTTCATCTACAAAAGCAGTCACAGGAATCAATGGAAGTATATATGGAGTGTTTCTCAAAATGTGTAAACACAGCAGAATGCAACTCTTTAGAACTTGAAAGTACTCCATAGTATGTCTCACCTACCCACCCTATTTGAATTTGTTTTCAAATAACAGAGCTAAAAAAGTAAATTTTTCCCTAGAGCTGACTGTAAAATGTCAATATTAATATTAATGTGCATCATTACCTGCTGAAGGAATTAAGCATGAATCATTTGAAAAGGAGCTGAATAGCATTCCAAATCCTTTAATAAATGTCTTTGTTTCTAGATATACAATTCCGTCTTGGCCTTGCCATTCAATGTATTTTCCCAGCAGATGAAAAAATGGTGCTGTAACAATAATCACTGAATATTTTTTTGTTTTTATGATCATATGTCAATTTTCAATTAAACCAGACAGAGTCAGAGTCGTTCAGATGAAAGAATTCAAATACTGAGATGTTCAAACAATGGAGAATATCCATGAATGAAATTTCAGATAAACGTAATGTTTCTGAAATGTCAGGTGGAATATTACTGGTGTTGAAGAGAACTAATAACAGTTATGTTTATTTTAAATTTGAGCATTATATTACTCATATAATATGTTTATCATCTACACTAATTAGATACCTTTAATAACTTTTAAAGGGATTTCCATTTCTCAGCTGAAAACCAGATTTACTTCCAGATATACTCAGGTAACATTAAAGTAGGATTCTAAAGCTTTCAGGAAAGATATACCACTTCAAATAAAATTTTCATTTACTTCTTTACCTCCTATGTGTTTATTTGAACATATTCCTGCTTGCCAACAAGCACAGAAAAGTCTTGAAGTTGCAGGAGAGTTACAGGCAACAAGGCTATAAAGAATGACCAAGCATTATGTTTCTTTAGCTGAAATACAACAGTGTTTCCTCTCTGCATGCATTCCTAGAGGGGTTGGCAAAGTTTAGCTTTTAATGTGGTTTGAATTTGCTATACACAGAAGTTTTCCAGCTGTACTGGAAGAGCACAACAGAGTGTGTGGGATTAACACTTAAACATTGTGCAGTTTGATATCTTGTTTTACTTCCCAAAATCCAATTCAGTATCAATGAAAACATAATTGGTTGCCAAGACAGTAAGTGTCAACACCAATTTATTTCTTGTGCTTCCCTTTACCTCTTCATTCCTGTAGGGGTGCACATGAAACTGGAAAAAATGTTAAAATTGTTGTGTCACCAATTATTGTGCAATCCAAATAAATCCTGGTCTATTGTTGCTCTCTAGGATTTCATGCCTACTCCACTAAAAATGTAGTATTGAATAAATTGGAATGATGCCTGTGGAAAAAAGAAAAAGGTGTCCCAGTGGCAAAAAGAAAAAGGTGTTCCAAATGTTGAATCTAATTCCCAATGTATAGTAAAATAATAACACCCTAAATTAGGGTTAAGGAGTTTTTCTTTTACTGATTTTTGGTAACACCCTCACTGAGACTCCAGAACAACAAGCTGCTCACTCACTTCCCTTTCCTCCCTTCCTTCCATCCGAAGGTGAGCAAAGAGGAGAATTCAAAAGGGAAAGATCTCATGTGGAGATAAGAACAATTTACTGGAAACAGAAATGAGGTAAGAAAACAAACAGTAACAGCAGCAATATTAACAACTAAAGCATAGGAAAAAAAAGTGAGTGAACACTAGTTAAAATGGAAACAGGACATGTGGAATAGCAGCCACCAGTTAATAAAATTTAAATTGGCTTTGTAGGCTATGTAATCTTTCTTAACTCTTTGAATTGTTCATACATTTCCAGCTATGCTTACCTAATCTGCAAGCAACAAGGGTAAAAATCAGATTCAGACAGTTTCAGTTTTCTGGGATCTGGGCAGCATTCGGGCCTTCCCAGAGCTGTCTCTACTCAAGTAAACAGGAATGCCAAGCACAGGGATGAAAAAAGTACATTTATGAGCAAACAGACACCACAATTTGACCCGAATATGATCAGGTAATAAAAAACACCTTAACTTTTGTTGCCACAGAGCACAAATACAACAGAAGACATTTGATATGGAAGACACCTTGATTGAGCTAGATTTTTCTTAATTTTTAATGTGTCTATAACTGATTTTATGAAGATTGCTCAAGACTTATTAGGAAGAGATGTGTGCTGCTAACCATTGCAGAATGTTCTGAATGGAATTCTTGTGGTTTCACTTGGATAAGGAATTTTTGGAGACACACAGCACATGTGCTGATTTGTGGGGACAACAATTTTCCTTCAGCTCTCTTTGCAGTTACATTTTATGAGCAAAGTGCCTGCAACTTGCAGGAGCAGCTACAGAAACACTAGATGATATTCTGTACAACTAGAGTTGCTTTTACTCAGAAGTGCATGAGCAGGCACGGGAGCTTGCCCAGATGTATACACAGACACATAAGTCAAACTGAAGTCTTGCTCTCTCTTTGTACTTTCTTCCTAATGCTTTTCTCCATGCATGTCAACACTGTGGCAGCAATGCATCTCCAGGATGTGGAAGCATTTCTTAATGGTGAAAGTTTCTCCTCCACTTTGCCAGCCTTTTCAGTCACTGTCAGCAGAGAGAGTTTTGATAAACAATTGAAAATTTCACTGGTTATTACTAGAAACACCAGTGGAGTATTTAACATTTTTTATTGCTACAGAAATAACATATATATATATATATATATATATATATATATATATATAAAATATATGTATATACTCAAGTATTTGAAAATCCCACTGCAGAAAGTCTATATTATTGAAGTGGTGAGTGAATATATTGAATTGATTAAAATGTTATCATGCACCATATGGGTTTTGCTGCCCAAATATTCACTCAGATTTGTAGAAAAATAAAAAGGAAACCTTATTGTAATAGTAGTAGAGTTTCCCTGATAGAAAATTTCAAAGGGAAAAAAATTGACCTGGAATGTAGTACTGGAGAGACATAGAAATGAAAGTAGTTGCTCAATTGCCATTTGAATTTGAGCCCAGAAAGATATTTAACAAGCCCATTGTTATAATTCTAATTTCTCTAGGGAACTAATGCAGAGTTGAAAAACAGGATGATGATCTTCCTACCTACTGTTTGTCAGAGTTTCATTTTACTCCAGGGAGTCCTTCCTTTCAGTTTTGTCCAATCTAAACAGATAAACATAAGAGATAATCTCATATTTAAATTACAAGTAGCTGTGGACATGTTTTGTTCCTGTCATTTTACAACACACAATCTCAGCATTTTATATTTTTATCTCTATTTTTTATAAGATTTTTTTCTGATTACAGGCTAGTGTTGAGAGCTACAGGACTGAAAATGTATTTCAAACATCAAACTTTTATGCACCAATTCATAAGGGTGGAGGAATTCCTATGAGAAAATTCATTAAATATTGGTGAATTTTGAGTGTAATTTAAGATATAACTGTTCTCATTTGTCATTTTTCTTCCAACCCTCCAATAATTGATCTGGACAGAGTACAGCACAAATACTTTTTTTTCCCCCCCGTAATTCCTTTGGAAAGTATGATCTTGGAATGAACATATACTATAAACAGAGGTGTTCCAATCTGTAGATAAATGAACATATTACTTTCTTGTTTCCAGTACCATCAGAGCAGCAAGTTAACTGTGTTTTCTCTCTGGTGTTCCATAAGATGCCAAACAAACTATGCACCAAGAAAAAGACTGTGCCTTCAGCTCTCAGTTAATTCCATGACAGTGATGATTCACATTCAGGACCCCAGTTCTGGCACCAGCAGCTGAGCTTCAGTGTTGAATCCATCTGGAAATTGCTCCAACACTAAAAGTACCAGGAGAGAAAGGTCTTCCTGGCATTTACCTCCTCTGGGCAGCCTCTCCACTGCAGTGTTGGGCATAGGTGCTGCCCTTCTCATTGGAAAGACTTTCCAAACACTCTTAAGAGCCCCACCACCAAAATTTGGATACCACCTCCAATATTGCATATGTCCAAGATTGTTATCACACTAAATGTGATGAGTCATAAAAGTGTTGCCCCCCTTTACCTCCCTCCCATGGGCAGCCTATCATCTGTACCTCAAACACTGGAGCTAAGTAATTTCCTTCCTATGGAAAAAGAGTAATTTTCCTTCAGGAGGCCATCATGCCAATAAGGGCATCACCTCCAAAATAAATATGAGAACAGTTATATCTTAAATAAATATGTCCAGGGATTACTTCAACAAAGAAAGGGCCAAGACAGAAAGCCTGTACCTCCCCTGGGCATCCCATAATCTGCAGCTGAAACACTGGGGCTCAATGCATTCTCTTCCCTGTAAAAGCGTTTTAATCATCTTTCAGAAGCCCACCACCAAAATTTGGATACAACCTTCTTTCTTGAATACGTCCAAGGATTGCTCCCCCAAAAAAATAGGCCAGGATAGAAAGGTTTTTCTGACCTTTACATCCATTGGACAGATGATCATGCACAGCACCAGTAGAAGGATCAGGTGCTTCCTTTCTCAAAGCAAGGTAATGTCATTCTCATTCAGGAACCAACTGCCAGCATCCAGAACCAAGGTCCAATACTGAATATGCCCAAGCATTGCTGGGTTGCTACAACCAGCTGGTGTATACAGAGAAGGTTCCAAGAGAGAAAAGTCTTGCTGGCTCCATTTCTCACAGGACAGCCTATAACCTGCACTTTAAACACTGGGGCTAGGTTAGGCGTAGAGCTAGGGGTTAAGCATAAGGTTAGGGTTAGGGTTAGGTTTTGGGTTGGGGTTAGATTTAGGGGTTTGGAGTAGGATTAGGAATTACAGTTAGGGCTCATGGCTGTGTTTAGGTTTAGAGTTGTAACTGTCATTGGAAGAAGAATAATCCTTCAGGTATTCAGTGTTCTCACTCTCACTACACTTAATACCTACAACTGCAATACTTAGATCTAGGACAGACTTTTTCAGATAGGGAAACCTGGGTGGTAGTTTCTTTTTTCAGCTTCTTTACTTTCATCAGCATGGTTTCTCTGTGCATTTGCGTCATACAATATTCCTAAATAATACCTAATTTATTTTTCTATCTTGTTCTAGGTTACTTTGGAATTTTTAAAGTTTAGGTTCTTTTGGATGGGTATACAATTTTATATGGGTTATTGAGAGCATTTTAAGGGATTTAATACGCAATATGTAATTTTAATTTTTTCTGTTTCCTGCAGCTTGTTCTGTTGTATCTAGTTTTATTACAGTTCTATAAACATAAAAGATTGAGGGTTTTGACCACTTTGATCATGCAATTTTTTTGATTTTTATGGCAAGTTATCATTCTGTGAGACATTTCAAATACAGCTTCATATAAGGTGCAATAGGTGCAATTTTGAAACCTTTTATTTACCAAACCTACTTAATATGCTTTGCTATAAAGAAAAAAACTAGAACTTTTGACAAAATCTATTAAAACCCTTTCTTCTTTATTACACTGACCAACATTTGAGCTCATTCTTCACCATGTTTCAAAAATCAGGTAAAAGAGATATAAAGTCGATGCACAACAGATCTGTGAATTTGAATGCCCTTTTGTGATTTAATGTAAACTATTTATTTAAATGCATAACTGTGTTAAAACAACAATGAATCATGCATGCTTCTAGGTAGACTTTGTGCAGGTCCAGATGCTGAGTGGATTTTCATGCCTTGTAAACAGACTCAACTCCCCAGATTGTGGAGAGATTTTTCAATGGTATTTAATCTCTGTGCAGCTGGCTGGAATGGCTTTACAGAGATGAGAAGTAAGACCTCTGTAAGATAAAGTTGCTGAATTTGGCTGTTGTGTTAAGAAAGTGTGAGGATTTGGAATAAAATGTTAGATGTTGCAACTGCTGGCAGTCTTAATGGAGGAATGAAGGACTGAAGGAGCCCTTGAGATTTAGAGATCTCAAAGGACTTGCTCTAGGGAACAGTGTTTAGGGTGAAACAAAGTAAATTTACAGACTCCTTAAGATTTTCTTTATCAAGGGGATGGAGCAATTTTCACTTTTACAGGCCATGCAGGTGAACAGAGGCTAAAATCTGACTGGGAAGGCTGACGGTAACTTTTGTGACAAAGAGGAACTGAACTAACATAAGCATGAAGATTAAAAGGGGAATAGAACACCTTATATCTAACTGGGCACAAATTACTATAGAACAGTTGTAGCTCTCCTTGAAGAACTAGGTCAGAAAACTCCCAAGTTAAAAAAAAAAAAAAAAAAAAAAAAAAAAAAAAAAAAAAAAAAAAAAAAAAAAGACAAATTCTGAATGGTATGCTCTAAAGCACATTAAACTAATAAAGTTTGGTTGAGACTTTTTTAAAAGACATACTGTATGGGTTCTAAAAGCCTGTCATGAAGTGTTATGTCAATTTTTTTTAAATTTAAGCTATTTAATTTAGCAGAAAGTACTGTACTCATTTGCCACTGCTCCTTTTTATAATTTATCACCATCTGCATAATTAGTAATCTGTAACACCTACGAGATCTAGCTACACTGAGTGCTGGGATTTTTGGAGCTACAAGGAAGGAGAATACCCATCAAAAATGAACAGAGATTAATCAGAGGAACAGTGTTCCATTGATGCATCCTAAATATTCCTATTCTTTTAATGTAGAGTATTTTAATTGTTGGAACTGCCCACAATATAAGATGACCTATGGCCCACACATAAGAGCTGAGATTTTAGTTCTTGTTGAGTAAGGTGATGGTGTCAGCTGTGTACCTGGAAGACTGGTTTGAATCCACAAGCAGAATTTCCTGGTTGCAAGGGTTCACTGCACCTACCATAAATTTCTGTCTCAAATATGAATTTCAGCTGATAAAATCAATCTCCTGCAGATCTTGACCTAAAGAATGATTTTCCATTCCAGCTGACTGTGGAATGTTTGGTTTTAACTCCAATGAACAATGCAGACATGGTAGTGTTCCAGATTGCTGCCAGCTTTTTAGTTTTTAATTAAGGTGCTGTTTCTTTGTGAAAACTGACTGATCCCATGTGTCCTGTGTGAGTATAATACTTACACCTTAGGTCAGGAAGTCTAGCTGAATGAACAGCACATCCGGTGGACAGTGCGCCTGTTTTTTAATTCATAAGTAACAAGTGCTGTGTTTTTACAGACCATTAGGCAATTAGTGGTGTAGGCCATCTTTATCTACAGTTACAGCCCTTGCTGAATGCCTTCCCTTTTCTTGCAGAAAAAATAGGAGTTGACTTGACTTGCCTGATACTGTTTCTTCTACTGACAAGTAATTGGAACTCTCTGGGTGACAGCTGGGTTTTACTGTCACTTACAGTCCATTCAGGAGCTGCATTTGTGAAAACAGCAGTTTTCCTACTTCCACTGAACTAAATTAACAAAAATCACTATTTCACATGATTATACTTTCAAATGCATGTCCTGAATAGATTTTCATTTAAATTTTACTTTTCTTGTACCCTTGAGATCTCTAATTCACCAAGTTTTCTTCCACTTTAGGATATTACCTTTATTGCTCTCTACCTGTTATTAAGAGTAAGGTAAAATAAAAAAGGCACATTGGTCTTCAAATAGCTATGATGAATTTTGTAAAGCTCCAAACAGAGATGCACACAAGCGTTCTGCTGGGTGTCTGTTGTTTTAGCAGGAAATGTGCTTTATAAGGGGCTCCCATGTTATTCAAATAGTAGCTCTCCAACTTCTAAGTTGTGACCTCGACTTTAATGCCTGAATCATCAAATAATTTTATTACCACTGGTGCATAAACACCATGAGAAGCAGGGCATTGGAGAAAAGACTAATTTCTGTTGGCAAGGATGTGAAGGTGCTTTTATCTAAGCTGTAAAAAACATAGTGGAACCAGTTCAAGGCAACAGCATGTCTGGTGTCACCAGGCACTTTGAATTGAAAGTCAAGATGCATTAGAGAACATAATATTTTGTGATGCCATCCATGCTCTGTATATTACACAAAATTTTAAGCACTTGAAAACTTCTACATAAAGTTATAATTTAATAAAAAAGAAAGTTAAAATTGTGCCTACTCAGTGCAGGGAGCTGAGTTTAAAGATGCTTGCAATTTCACATTTTCTATCATTCCCTTCACCAGAAGCTTTAGTAAGAAAATATAATTGTATTAAAGTTTCAGAGGGTCTTTTGGTTGTAACAGAGATAAGAAAACATAAAGTCAATATTTGGGGGAAATAAAATACTCAAGTTCTTTTGCAGTGACTTGTTGAGATCCACAGTTTGTGGTTCTGAGAGGTGCACTCCTTTGGAAGTCTGTGTGTATTGTTTGCACTGCACTGTACTCCACACTGCTCATTAATCCTGTCTGGAAGGAATATCATCTGGCTTTTTATTTATGCTTTTTTCCTTTGTGTGCTTAGCCTACTACATGCTAATACTAATTTGTCTCTAAATGCGATTATAGTAAAGGCAATACCTGACATTGTTTGATTTTCCCTGCTCTTTGTACACTTATGGATTTTGATCCTTCCTTATCTCATTAACCTTGCAGTTGTTACAAGGGCTTTGATAAGGTTTCTTGTGACACAGAGGGTGGGCTGTCTCATGGAGTCAGGGTTGTGGATCTTTGTGAGTGGGCTGATCTCCGAACTCTTGCCAACAATGAACAAAAAATTGGTCAGTGACACTGGTGCTCATTTTCATTCCTGAACTAGTGCAAAGAGCAAAACTTCCCAAACGTGGTCTCCACTCTTAGTACTGGCCTTTGTAGAGAGAGTTAGAGCAAGAGGATAATCTTTGCAGTTAGCCCTAACTGTCCAGCTCTAGCTTACTTAGTGTAGGGAATGGATTCTAGTGTCTTTGTAGAAAATTATTTAGCTCAGCCAATCAGAGTAATTTCAAATGGCTAGTTAAGCATGTATGGAAAAGTAACTAAGATAAGCAAAGATAAATTATAAGTTCCAGAAGGCAGGGGAAGATAAGGCAGTCTTTCCTGTGCAGGTGCAGTATACAGTGCATGTAGAAACATTGATAATGAAATCTTTGCTTTGAAGATGCAGGAAATACTGGCTGCATTTGCTATGACAAAATGGAGAAAAGGGTGTTTGATCCTACTGATATATAGTAGTAAAAATGCAAAACAGATGATTGACTGCCATGTATTTCATTGGATTTACTTGGGCTTACCAACATCATTTCAGTGGTCCTGGCATGTACAAGCTATTAGGAGTCCAGCTGTGGATGGACACTTTACTTTTAAAAGCTCATATAAATTCCAAATCAGTAAAAAAGAAAGAATAGAAATGGACTTATTATTCAATCAGGGATATTATAATTTTCTGGTCTATTATACAGTGTTTCATTTTGGGCTTTTACAAACAGATAACAGTGATGATTTCATTTATACAAAGTTGCTGTCATATTTATTTCCTTCATTAATTAAATATAATTCATGGTGGATATGAAAGGCTGTGACTACCCTCCTAGTGAGGCCTGAAATTGGGGATATATTGTCAATAAAAAGGTAACTTAATGAAGTTGTAAAAATAAAAAAGAAATAGTGCAAAGATACAAAGTACAAAGAACAAAAAATGTCTTTTCATGAAGCTTAATACGGTTTCATAGTACAGAAACTTTTATCAAGAAATTGCATCTTGCCCAAAAAATGGAAAAAAATTCCAGTGCTTTCTTATGTGAAAAGAAAATTGTCATTATTATTATTATTATTATTATTATTATTATTATTATTATTATTATTACATCTTTTCTAAAATGCTACTATGGATTTTTTTTATCCATACCTAGGCATTGAATTTCAAAATCTTCAATTATGTTATAGATTTTTAATGCTGTGAATAAAGATGAATACATCTTAGTCCTTCACTCAGAGGAGAAATAGTAGAACATGATAATATTATGGTTTAGTTGTTTTAGATGGTCATTCAACAGTAATAGTTTCCTCTCCTATCTTTTCTACCTCAACATTTTCATTGGATGAAATTGGATCTTGTTACTAAAAAAATTTTGTAAGTTAGTTATTCTACTACATTTACTCTACTGACAGATTTCTTTGACTCTGATCAGTTCTCTTGACCCCAGTTCTCCCAGCTGGGAACAAGTTCTGAGTACTATTCAGTCAAACTAGTTAATTTTTCTTGCCCTCATATTTCTCCTGTGACTGATAAATGAAATTGTATGCAGCTGGTACAGAAAGTGTTTGGTATGTTGCCTGTTAGATTGCCATAATTTTTCACTATTTAGTTTTGCTGATCATTTTCATCTTGCTGTCTCTTATCTACTCTAGGATCAGCACCATTCCTTCTTTTATACAGCACATGATGCTGCAGGGTTTTAACTTCTAAGTGATTTAAGTGATGCCTGAAGCACTATTATAATATTAATTTAGCTTTGTTTTGGTGGAATGAACATAAGAGGAAAAGCATATTTATTAATTGTTTTATTATACAACATATACCATAAATTGGATTAAATAATTGATAATTATTTTAGGAATAAATTCATCAAGAAGTATCTCTTTATTTCTAAGAATGCATAAGTAGAAAATAGAAATGGTACAACAGCAAAATCCCTCCACTGTCCAAACAACTGTCCACTTGGACTTCTTTCCTTCAGTCAGGATGTATTAATGAACTCTCTGCTGTTACAGGCTTAGCTCTGACTACATCAAATCTTTGCATAATCTTGTCACTTAGCCTGAATCCTGCCCTGATTGACCTAACATTAAGTAGAAAAGTAATCTTACCCTGAACTACAAGAACATACACTAACCACGGGGGGTGCGTTGCCCTCCCCTGGTCCCTTCCCTGTCAGGGTGCCGCAACCTTCCTGGAGAAGCGTCCTCAGAAGGACGTCCCAGAGGCACAGACACTTCTGCTGAATGATTTCAAGCTCTTCAGTGGGATCAGCTCCTGGGGTGGCACTCAGTGATTTCAAGCTCTTCAGTGGGATCAGCTCTTCAAGGCAATGGTGAAGGAAGAGACGAGCCTTTGTACGGAGTTCTGCAGGACGCTTTATTCAGCTTCTTCCTCAGAGGAGATCAGTGACAAAGTGCCAGAGGGCCATGGAGAGCTTATGATTATACAGGGAAGGCAGGGGGTGGGGTAAAACATTTGAGCCAATCAGGTGGAGGATTGAGAAATGAACCAATCAGGGGAAGGATAGAAAATGGACCAATTGGCTGGGGTAAAAAGGAGGAAGTAGGGAAAGAACCAATGGTGTATAACTGATTAACATATCAACCACAAAGCCTCATGGGGGGAACACATTTCCTCACCATAACAGGAGAGCTGTCTGCCAAGGTTTCCTTCTTAGAGGGTTGGGTTTATGTTCTGTCTGGCTTGACTGCTCCTCTCCAGGGGAACGTGTTTATATTATTGTCTGTTTTCTCTGTAGGGGAGAGTGTTTATATTAACTCTGTATGGCTTAACAGCCTCCACATTTTCCCACCTTGCTCCTTGGCCAGTCTACGCTCCCAGGAATCCAGGGATCCTTGTTAGGCCTTGATTTATGAGTTTGGCAATGCAGTTTCCCTGGACCTTTCCTGAAACTCCTGCAGGGCCAAGTCAGGGTCAGCACTGTCCATATCAGGACTCTCCATTCCGAGGAGTACCACAAGAGTCATTTGGTGATCCCCAGTGCCCCTGGGACATGACATTACTGCCTGAATTAACCTGCAGACTGACAGATGCATCTTGCAGCCCTCTAAAGAGAGATCTGGAGTAAAACCGTGGGGCTCCTGTGCCCCTCTGAGTGACGCACTGCCCAAAGCTCACCTGTAAGTGTTAAATTAGTCAATGATTAAGTGACGATAAATCCTTTAAACATAATCTATTGATCAAGTCTGAGGAAAGTTTGGCAAGGGAACGCAGTCTGAACCTCATGGCTCAGGGGGACGGTTTCTCTCACCCTGTGCACTTTTATTTTTCCTGTGTCCCTGGTTTCCATGCAAGTTATTTTACATTGATCGTGTAATCAATTTTCTTTTGTAGGCTTTATCTAGGCAATAAGTAGTAGAGTAAAAGTTACATTGAACTCTGTTAGTTTGAGTTTGAGCTTTCACAAATCTATATCCTACCTGCATTTGCCAATACCTTTGACAGTGGTTCTTTAAACTGCCTAAACCACTAATTCACAACACCATTACACTAGTTCAAAAATAACAGCCTAAACTGCATTATTTTTGCAATCTTTTGCACTATTGTGGTAAACCTTCATATTGGGCAGGGCATCAAATCTGTGGGATATATCTGTAGGCCTTGAAAGAACTCAAGGGTATTAGCCCTTTCAGAATAAATACAGAAATTGATTTATTTCACAGAAAAGTGTGGTACTTTCTGTTGAACATTGTTGTTCATTACACAAAGCAAAACTCAAAGTAAATAAAAGTGCTTACTGCAAAATTACAGTTTTCTACATCTTCTGATTACAGTAGTTTCATTATCCTTTAAGAGAACATTGATAGTTTTTACAATGATTATTCCCACACTTGTCCATCTATTTTTTCTTGGAAGTAGATATTCTAGAACTGGCCGAGTACATTAAGGTTTGTTGAAACTGGGAAAGTGTTAAGAACATAAAGAGTGAAAAATCTGTAAACATTAATTTCTTGCCTGGTAATTAATGTTGTATTTTCTTATTTTTAGAATAATCTATGCTGTTAGTCATTGGTTTTAGTCACTCCAACAGGAATGACTAATCTAACTAGAAAATAATGAAGCATCTTCAAAGAGAAGAGAAATGTATTAATCATGAAAATGACAACATGGGGGTGGAAATTAAGGTGAATGACATATAATTTTAAAATCCTTACAGATGACACAGTGGTTCCCAAGGACAGCTTCCCAGGACAACCGAACCAGATAGGTTTAGGACAGACCATGAGCCTTTGGTGTAATATTGTAGCCTAGAGGGTCTTTTTTAGTTTTGTTTTACCTAGGATATATTTAGAGCCTTACATTGACTTTGAGGTATGTCAAATAGAATTTAAGCAGTTAAGTACCATGAGGTAGTACCAGTTCACCTGTGGAGCCATTTAAGGACTTTCTAATGGTCAGTGGTAGAAGCATCATCTACTGTAAGGTCCTTGGTAGAAGCACCAGGTAATCTGAGCTTTTATAACTGCAAGCTGGATCCAGCAATCTGTCTCCAGGATTTGTTAAATTATGTTGGAACAGAAACTGTAGTTTTTATGTTTCATAATTATAAGTGATAAAAAAAAATAAAATAATAATTCTGATCATATCAATTTTCAGCTAAGGAAGAAACAGAAAAGCAAAACCACAATGAGTAGGGCTTTAGCAGGATGCTGCTAGCTCTTAGCCAGAAACACAGTCCTGTGAGATTTGTCGATTGGGTTTAGGTACACATGATGTTCTAGAACTTGCAAAGAGAGAGAAGAGAATGTGGCCTAAAGCAAAAGACATGTAATCTGTCACCATCAGATGGAGTTTTCTGTAATTTTAATAAGCTAAAGAGTTGCATCTCTCAGCCTTCCTTCAGGAGAGAGGCTGCAGGCCCTTAATCAGCGCTGTGGCCCTTGGCTGGTTTTTCTCTGCATCTCCACATTTCTCTTCTAACTGGGGAGACCAGACCGAGCCACAGCAGTCCACTGGCCTCACGAGGGCTGAGGAGAGCAGAAGGATCCCCTCATTTTTGTCGCCGTGGTTGCTCCTGTCAGCAGCAATCCTCCTGATGCAGCCCAGGTCACAACTCACCTGCATTGATGGCTCATGTTCAACTTGGTGTTCAGCAGGACCCCCAAGTCCTTTCCCACAAAACTGCCTTCCAGCTGGTCACAAGCCAACACGTGCTGGTGCCTGGTGTTACAGCTGTCCAGATGCAGGACTTCACACTTGTCTTTGCTGACCTTGGGGACGTTACTGTCAGGCGATTCCTCAGGTGATCAAGGTCCTGCTGGATGGCAGCATGACCTTCTGGCAAATCAGCCACTCTCCCAGGGCTGTGTCATCACAAACTTGCTGAGGGTGCATTCTGCCCCACAATCCTAATTATAAGAAATGGCCTTAAGCTCACGCAGAGGAATTTAGATAGGATATTAGGAAAAAATAATTCATTGAAAGGATTGTCAGGGTTTGAAACAGGCTGCCCAAGGATCTGGTGAAGTGATGATGCTTGTAGATAATTTATACCCGTGCTGCGGCACTTGGGGACATGGTTTAGTGTTTGAAGGTGGTTATTCAGGATTCTGTAGAGTGAGGAAGAGTTTTTCTGTAACAGCCACAAATAGCTGGGACAAGGACACGTTTGAAAGCTGTCACGCAAAAACATGGATGAAAGAGTCATTATAAAAACCACTCTTGATACTTCTCTTGCTCTTGCCTCCTCCAAATTTCTCATCAGGAATACTTTTGGAAATTATATCAGACAGTTTGCTTCTCTAACAGCTCTCAGTGTGCTCCTGCAAGAGGACTAGCAGAGAGAGGAGTGTTCTCTACTGAATGTCACCTGGTGTCTGGAACAGGTAATTCCTCTGAGATCATCCACAATACCATGATCCAGTACAACCCCATTTAACCATCCTGTGTCAACTGCATGTACAAATCAAGTGTGGGAATTTTTGCATCCTTTAAAAATTACTTTTAAAATTATTTTTGATGTGTTGCTTTGGATTTTTTCTTTTCTTTGCAATTAATACCTCATCTGTGTTCTTTGTACTGCCATAGCAACAGGTTCCTAAATATTTTTGTAAAATTATGAACTGTGTTAACTCACTGTAAACTCTTCAAAAAGAAATAAAGTGACTTTCCATAGAAGTTCTCTATCAGAAGACAAGTGTGTTATTGTCAATTATAAACAGTTCCACAAGTGCAAAAGCCTTTTTACTTCTCATGTCCAGTCAATAATAAAAATTTAAAGTACAGTCAACACAGGGACCAGTTGTTTTTCCCCATAATAAGGCCTCAACCCATGCAACATCCTGTCATTTGTAAGTTGATATACCACTGTATATAGGGCAAAGTGATGTCTTTGTGCAGATACATATCTGAAGTTTAAAATGCATTACATGAGCAAAGTAATTTTGTTTTCTTGTTGTAATTAATTCTTCTCCCAGTCTTGATCAGTTTACAGATTGTCTTCTTTTCAAGGCTGAAATGTATAATTTGTATATAGTTCTTGTTTTAAGAAACTCTATACAATCTATAGATTATTCAGAACTTGTTTGTGGAGTAGTCTTGAATGCTTTTACTACAATTTGAGGTAGAAAATATGTTCATCTTCTGCCTTCCTCTGGCAGTGTTAGGCATAGCAGTGAAAACAGAACTTGAACTCCACTACAGTGCTGCCTAGCATCAGCCAGCATTTTTGTAAGCCAACAGCTGCTTCTTGGCATGAATTAAGTAATTGTGTTTAGGAAAAAGCAACTAGAGCATATCTTTTCAGCCTGGGGAAAAAAAAAAGGTAGCCCTTCTAGGAAAGTGATACATAGGTCTGGAAACACAGTAGATTTGATCTGACATCTCTTTCTCATTAGAAGGCTCCCACTGTGATTCACTAGAATCTGTACAAAAGAAAAATTAGCTACGTGAGACCATAGAAGTGTTAATTCTTTCTATTCTGGCAAATCATTTTTCACTCTCATTTTACATTTTCCTAAAATGATTTGAACTTTTTTCTTTTCTTTAATAGTTGTGAGTTTCGTCTTGTGCTTTCAAAGGGAAAGGGACAAAATCACCTTACATTTTTCTTGTTTTCTGAGGGCTCCTAACCTACAGTTAGCACTATTTATTGTTCTGGCAAATACTCCCAACAGCCAAAAGTATGGCATTTTTACTTTTAGACAAAATCTAATGTGGTCCCAATTTCATTTTTAGATATAATTCTTAACTAATGTTTACCTACTTCTTATTTTGTATTCATTTACATTTTGTGTGATTATATAGATATATTTATATCAATATATATATATAAAATATACATATATATGAAATTAAAATAAGAAAAAAAAATAGAAAAGATGGGACAGATTACTCAGATAAAAGGAATCATTATAAACATTATCTTTAACTTTTGTGCCATAAATTAAATGGCGACTTGATGACCCTGACAAAATCTGTGCTGTACCTGTGCCTCATTCATTCCTCCAACAGCCTGTTCTTCTCAAATGTGTAAAATTGCATGATAGAACATGAGAATTAGGAAGATTGGGCTGAAGACTGGTTGTGATTTTGCATATCTAGCAAACAGAGCTCAGTGGACTATTGCTCTGCCTGGTGTGACATTTGTCTTCTTGTGCATCAATGAAATATGTATGTGGCACATCAGGCTGGGAAAAGTTCAAACTCTTGGCTGTTTTTAGTTTGTACTCCTTGATAGTCAGGCATCTGAAGAGTGACCTCAGGGACCTTAATCACAATTTTGATACTAACAGACTTGTTAAGACCAGAGAGGAAAGCCACTGCCTAGTAGGAGTTGTGGGGCATCAGACACTAGGTAGTGTTAGCCACTCTCTTGAACCTGGGTATGGGCTCCAAAATGCCTTAGGGGACTATTACAGTCATGCTGCAGCTCAGCCTCAGCTCATGAGCTCTACAGTATCCTTTTCCAACTGAAAGCCAGTCCTGCATCCGAAAGGATGTCCTCTAAACTGGACGGTGGTTTGGTGCCATTCCAACTTTACCCCAAATATAAGCTGGTATTGAACATGGTGCAAAATCTGGAATAGGGAGATGAGTTAGGAAGCAGGCCCAATCACAATTTGAACAGGAACAAAAATAGGATTTCCAGGGATGAGGCCCTATTTGGCCTGTGGAGATCACTGATATTCTACTGTCATATGTGAGAGACAGGTGAAGGGACAGCATTGTGTCTCCTGGAGGCCCTGCAGCCTGGAATGCAAAGGTTTTCAGATTATTTTTCCCTCAGAAAACTTTGGTTATGTGTAGTAAGAGGTTCAGGGTACCTGAATCAGTCTAATCAGAAATAACTCCCCCCTCTCTCCAACAGGAATATCATGGAGGTGTTGGGGATCTCCTCAACACTGCTCCATCATGTCTGTGCACTTTGATTAACCCACACCAGTTATAAATGTAGTCAGACTCGAAACACCTCAGCTCCATTCTGATCTGCAGTGTATTACAATTCATCACAATGCCTTTGCATGTTTCGTTTCACTGCAGCTACTAAACAAATTCCAATGTCTTAATAATTCTGGCTTGCACAGAGCATAAGCAGCTTTGTTCCTTCTGCTATGCTTTCCAGCTACAATCAGAAATATAAAAAAGGGAGTCTGTGGTTACTATTGAGACAATGCCTAGGTACTTTGCGTGACTTAAAAGTGAAAAGGATTTTGTCTCTTTTATTTCATTTGTTACCAGCCTGATCTAAATGGAAATGCAAGAGAAATGACATTAACTGGAGCTTGTGGTCCCAAGTACCCAAGATAAGCCAGCAGCTTATCTGCTAGCCAGGAGAGCATTTCAACACATTTCACACCCTCACTCTTTTAGTACCTGTTAAAAGTATATGACTTTGTGGGTTATCAGTATGAAATGGTATTCAATGAGAAAAATGAAGCATTTTTATTCACTCATTCATATAGTATTTTTATTCACTTATTCACATGAAGAGCAAGCACTATTGGGAAATAATTCCTGCACCATGTATTCTAATACAAGACAAGTTTGGGAAAAGCTAACCAGGGTCAGTATATCAGGAAAACAGAACCAAATCCACTGTCTCTCATGTGTTTTCATCACTGCTCCCAAGTGGCAGTGAGTG
Organism: Cettia cetti; assembly: GCA_013401135.1. Classification (NCBI taxonomy): domain Eukaryota; kingdom Metazoa; phylum Chordata; class Aves; order Passeriformes; family Sylviidae; genus Cettia; species Cettia cetti. Next base: position 12,113 of record VZUI01052445.1, on the reverse strand, counting down.
ACTTCACTTAAAGATAAATCTTTTCACCAGAAACAGTAATGCTGCTCCAATGCCTTCCTTTGCCAGAACATTTCTTTCAAATAAATGAGAGATATTTTTCCAGAACTGCTATTTTCTGCACTGTACAGGTTTCTGGAGACTTTGAGACAGTTCTTACTCAGATGGTGTTTATTTAAACTCAGAAAATATTCAAATTAGATGATTAGATGTGTAACATAATTATGGTATTCATTAGACCCAGGCTTTTTATAATCTGTCTAAAAAAAGGTAAAAAAAAATTGAACATGTTTCTATTATTTTTTTCCAGAATTCATAACAGAATTTTTAACCTCAAAAGGGCAGATTTTTCACTGGAGGAACTTGTGACTAAGTTGAATTCCAGGTGTAATAGAGTTCCTTTTTCACACCAAAAAAGAAGTTGCAACTTTTCAATTTTTATTTTTTCTGGTTTAAGTTACTTTTTAAGCGACATTGTAGTTTTAAAAATAAAACTTACATTCTGGATGAAAGTTCTAGAATTTGAAATGACCTGTCATATATGAGTGAAAACTGGTGAAAGTGGCCTTTAAGCAAAAATACCAGGTGGAAAAAATCAGTGAAAATATGAACAGTTAATAGGCCAAATTCAGACCATGGCATAAGCTACATTAATATTAACAAATATACCAAAACTAGTGATTTTCTAGAAAAAGTCAAGAAATATTTTGAAGAAAAGAAGACCTCATCAGGTTTCTACTTCGCTAAATAAAACTATTTGGAAAAGAAGGGGACTTCAATATTTCTGTTCTGAGGCATTGAACTATCTGCAATTACCCTTCATCATTTTCAGCCCATCCATCTCCATCCTAGTAGTGAGGAAATGGATTTATTTACTAATGTTTGCCTTCATCTCATCAGCAAGAAAAGACATCTACTTCTTGTGATGAGACACTGTCCACTGATGATTTTATGGTAATTAATCACAAGCATCGTATTTCTTCTTCCATGTTGCTTTGCTGTAAGAAGCTATAATGTTTATAGTAAATTAATCTAAAAGAAGCATCAAAAGTGCCTGTCTTTTCATTTTGAAATGCATAATTTATTTTACTTCTGTGACAACTTGAATAGTGCTGCAATTAACAGTCTATAAGTCTTTCCATGATAAATCTGCTCTTCAGATGTTCATCATTCAGATGTAAATATTTACTCCACATTCAAATGAGCTTCATTGATTGGGAACAACTATTTATCATTCATTAGTCTAGAGGCAACAAAATGATATTTATGCTTCAGTTACTTCAAAATAGCAAATTTTTAAACATTGTACTGGCTTGTTAATATGCATTTAATTAATTATAATATGATAGCAAAGAAAGGCTGAAACTCTAATTTCACTCACAAACATAAACTAGGTTTAAAAGCAATTTTATTCTGTATGTGGCAAAGTCAAATTAAGATCATATCAAAGTTTACACCTGATATTTCCTTATTTTACCTGATTTTGTAAAGCTCTTATGAGCTTTTTTTTCACTTCTCATGTTTGCTTCTCTTGTATGATCTACATCTTTCTCCACCAATTTGTACTTGTGCAGGTTTGTTCTGCCTGTTCCAGCCCAAGCACAGATATTGTGAATTTTAGTGAATGAGGAGCGACAGGCAAGGACAGATAAATGTGTCTGGGCCCTTTTGGCTGTCTCATATCAGAGCAGCATCAAGTTTTTGAAGGTGGTGTTCGCTGGTACAGCAGGTCACTCGAAGGAGACAGGCAAGGAGAAAGCCTCTTGTCACATCTCATGTGGTCCTTGTTTCAACTTTTACCCTGAACTGGCAGCTGCAGAAGTATGAACAAGGCTGCACACTCTTCTTTTGCTGGCACCACCTCCAGCTTCTGCTCTTCATCTCTGTGTCACAGAGAAACAGAAAACTCCCATTTCAGGCACATATGAGCAGTATGCTGCTCATAAGGGTTTTGTGCAGTTCTCTCCCATCAGAAACTCTTCTACCCCACTTAACTTCTGCCTGTGCTCCTCATTCACCTCAGCCTCTCCTAGGCTAGAGCTTCTGGAGCTTTTTTTTTATGTATCTCAGCTTTTCCTCTGCTGATGATTATTCTAATCACTGGTACCTGCAAAACAGTGGAAGATACAAACAAGTCTCCTATATTCGAGAAGGTTCAGGCAATATCAGACAAAGCAAAAGTCACTTCAAATTAGTTCTTCTATCTAATAGTTGAAAAAATTTTTACTATGGATGAGATTGTTTGTGCTTCCAGTAGATGCATGCTGAGAAATAGAGGGAAGAAAACTTTCTATCTTCTCATTGAAATAAAACTGCTGAATCAAATATAACCCATAAAAATGTGGTTTAGCTCAAATAAATGACATAGATTGTGGTGGGTTTTTTGGTTTGTTGGTGGGTTTTTTTGGTTTTGTTTTGTTGTTGTTATTTTTAAAAGATGTGTTAGAAAAAAACATTTATTTCAGGGGGAATAATCTCCCTACTATTCAATGAAGTGATTTTGCTCAACAGTTTCAAAATGTCTCCCTACTTCTTGCTACTTTTTTTTTTTTTTTGGCAAAGATTGACCAGAAACTTTTTCTTTGAAAATTTGTTTTTGTAAATTTCTTCTCTGCCCAATTCCATGGGGGAGATTGCAGATATTAAAAAAAAAAACAAAACCAAACAACAAACCCTGCAATTAAGTAAACCTGAAAATATTTTATTTGGGCTGCAGGGCTAAGAATATTTATAGGAATTGTGGGAAGGGAAAGCATCATGATATAAGGCCAAGATTTCAATTATTTATATTCTTAACTAAACTTTAGCATGCCTACTCCTATTCTACATGATTAGGAACAGAGAATTAGTTTTTAAACAAGTATTTTCTTTCATGACCCATTAAAGTGATGCACCACAAAACCCAGGGTTTTTTCCATGAAGAAACATTCCAGTACAAGCCGTATATCACCTCAATTAAGCACATGCAGCTCTGAAGCTCTTATCTTAATCCCTGTACTGATAAAACAGTAATTGTTCTGAAAGACTACAAGGGAAATCGTGACTCAAGAAAGGACATGATATCCCAATTGATCTCAATTACTCTAATGTAACTAATTCTTTTGTCCACCATCTAAATTTAATGCTTCTGTCTCCCTGAGGATTTGTCACAAGATCTCCTATATTATTGGGTTTGTGCTGACCTGTCACTATCTACTCTGCATTCTCAACCAAACCAAAATAATTGCCTTAATTTGCCTGACAAGTCTTTTGAGACCTCAATTCATCACTGTGTTTTAAGTGTTTGAATTATTTACACATGAATCATTAGTTCAGTGTATCTTCAAAAGATCAGATTTTCCCTTCTACCTGGTTCTGGGGGATTTTCATATAGAGACATGAAGTGCTAGACTTCTGCTCTAAGTGAACACTATTGACTCATACTTCGTGAAGACTTCATTTTGGATTACAGCCTTCAGTAGAGTTACTCCAGATGTATATCATGAGGAAAATAAAAATTTTCCCATCAGCTTAAATCCTCCTAATAGAGTGAAAATTTGCCTAATGGCAACCAACTTGTTTTTTTCTATTTGCAGTGTACCAGATAATGTCCCTCAACATCCATAAAATACTGTAGTCTTCTTTTTTTGGGAACAGCATTCAGGCATGAGCATGCCTTTCTGGAGCTCCTTGTGCCACTCTGCCACAATAAATATTTATCTCTTTCTCTCTGCCTAAGGGGCAACTGTGTACATTATTAAGTACACAAATAAGGATAGGAAATATTACCTCTTAAAATCTGAAAGCATAGTATATTTTACTTTGAGAATCTCATTCTTCATGAGTTGATGTGCACTTGTTGCATTGCCTCTCATCCTTCTCAGATGTACCATGAAAGCAGCACTTATAAGCCAAGTCTCATCTCAGTCACTTAAAAGGATGGGTGACTTTCTTCCTGTTTTTTATTGCAGAAGAAATCTCAAAAAGCAATCTGGTGAAGGTATTTCCTGAGTATGGTCACCAATAACTTCCTCACTCCTAGTACAAGTAAAAATAACAGAGAAAGACAAAAAAAGTAGTCCTGGAAAGGGTTCTTGAAGAAGAGGCTATATAAAATGTTTAAAAACAACAGTAGAAGGGAGGTAGACAGGCCAAAAGTACAAAGGACAAAAAGGGGGACAGAAGAGCTGTCTTTCAGGGGACAGCTCTTGTAGTAGCCCAAATGAAATCTTCATTTGGAAATTGCCTTAACAACAATTTGCCATGCCATCTTCTGGAACAGTAAGGATGGGTTTTCTTCTGTATTATCTCTATTCTCTTGTCTACCCTAAGAAAACATAGTTGTCTGTTAGACAATTTAAAGGCATTTAAGTCTTGGGTTGTTGGTTTTTTGCAAATGCAATTAATAATGTTATAAAATAACAAATAGAAACTTTTCTTTTCTTATGGTAATCCCCAAATGAAAAATTTGGGGATTGCCATAAGAAGCACCCTTCAAACCCTTTCCCAGTTTGGCTGCTAGTGCTGACTCTGTCACATACTCCTGTCTCCTGTCCTCTGTGGGGTCTATGGCACCTAACTTATGGTCTGAAGTCACCTAACTTATCTGGCCTTAATTCTGACAGCAAGCCAGCAATACATGGTTCTGAGCCCAAACCTTGGCCTAGACACTCTTATTTCTGATAGTTTTTTGATTTTCAATGGGCCATCACTTGCCTATGATTGGGATTGACTATTTTGACTGTCTAGAAAAGTAGATAGGACTTTTCCAAAGTCATGAAAGGTGCCAGTAGAGCCACAATTTTATCCGTACTTTCACTGAGGCAGAATTGTGTTTCTTCATAACCTGTGCATGAAAGCAGGATAAACCCAGCAGTTCATAATGCAATCCAAGGGAAAGGCAAAGAAAGGACAAGAGGGGAAGTCCCACATCAAGGTTTTTGTGCAGCTGGACTATTCTGACTTCTGTAAACTGTTCCAGTCACAATAGAAATAATGGTGTGACTGGAACAGTTTACGGAAGAAACCCTTTCCTTACACTTGCCTCATAAAGCCTTCTATTGAGCTAGAGCATGCAGAGCCTAGAAGGAAGCATGGCCCATTGGGAGAGTCTTGCAGACCAAGCCAGCTTACATTTCAGTCTTAGGGGCCTAAAAGAGTGAGCAAATGAAATTCATTTTAAAGTCATTTGCAGAAATTTTCTTGTGGCTGTGTTGTTTCCTCCAAAGGTGCCAAATTAACAGGAGCAGAGCAGAGCTGAGTTTAGAGCTTTTACTTTAGATTAAAAAGTTTTGCTAAGGATGGCTTCTTCACTGGATGTGGAGAAATAGTATAAAGACAGAACTTCCCTAAAAATGTGGCTGCAGCCAACACTTATCTCCTAACACATTGGAAGAGCTGTGTATTCAGATCAGAAAGGCAATTTTTGTGCCTTATTCTGAGCTAGCACTCCCCTTACTCATATGAACAATGGAATTCTTCTGGAGTCCAGGCTTACAGCCTTTAAAACTAGAATAATGGTGCTTACAAGTCTACTTGGACATTTGCATGAATAAATATTTGTGTAAGAACAGAGTGTTTACAATTGGCATAGCCTTGGGCACTCTCTTGTGGCATGACACCAGGTTTAAGGCTTTGTTAAGCACTCTGGTTTTTAAACAGCTTTTTGGTGGAGTAGTGTTTGTATTCTATGTATTCAAGCATAGACAATCAATTTTGGCTCATGTTTTAGTAATTGCCCTTAGGTCTGGACCTCTAGGAAACTGATAACAAGATAAATAATAACTAAATGACAGATTTTTAAGGTTAATTATGGGATACAATTGGTTAAATATTATTTAAATAAAGAGGACCTATGACAGGATCTCTTTATCCCTCAGGTAGGCATTTCAGAAACCTTGGGGAAAAAAATTTTTCTTCATCAATCTTTTCAGTTTTAGCCTTGTATATACAAGTCAGTTCTTAATTGATTATAACATAAACACCTGGGATTCTTTTCACCCCAGGAAACAGATTAATGAGTTATACCCAAGTTTTTTGAGAGTGAGGAATACAGCATTCAGAAGAAAGAGAACTGAGGGCGTTTTATTAAAAGACACATTTTCTGTACCTTTGCAGGTGTTTTCATGTGTTTGCATTATCACACCCAATCTGTCCCAGGATTTGTTTGTTCAACTACGGTTTCAGAAGATAAGTTTTTCTGTAGAAAGTTTCAGACCTGGATACAGCTTCCTATCTTTGGCACATCCCTGAAATATACAGTGAGACAGCAGTGTCTAATTCTGAGCCTTTTGAACAGCTAGCTCGTCAAACCTGACTGTCTTTATCATAAAGCTAATTCCCATCTGAGTTTGTAAAACTTTGATTTTATCAGTCTGGTCTGAACTCTCCTCCGCAGGGTGGGCTCTGTGCAGCACCAGAAGCTCTGGAGTGGGAGCACCTGTGCCTGGACCTCTCTCAGGTTTGTGTAAGTGGTCACTTGGCAAACAGCCAGACTCTGTGGGTCAGAACTAAGGAATGCAAAGATTGTGAGATGATAACTCCTTTCTTTCCTGTAACTCTGGAGGAATTCTCTGCTGAGGGGTTCAGCTGTAGGCTGTAGAAAGTGTGTGGCCACAGCCCAACTCCAGCAGCCCCCCTGGCTGGTGCTTTAGTTCAAATGTTTTCCTACTTCCCAGAGCTACAGTGATTCCCCTCAGATTTGGTGAGCCCTTGCCTGTTTTTTAACTAACTCTGAAGGTTAAATGGAAATGGCCAGACAGCCCCAGGAAACACTGTATGAATTATGGGCTCACATCTAGGATGGTTAGGGAGGAAGAATAGAAATATATTTTTTGCCTCATGGAAAGAAGGGGAAATACTCCTTTGGGTATGATTAGCCAAAATTATTTGTTTATTTCACCATTGTTGCATATTGTTGTCTGACTGAGGAAAGAAAAGGAGCACCTTAAATGACTGTTACAAGTTAGGGCAAGCCAAGAAGATACTGACCTAAGTCTCTTTAGAGATTATAATTATAATCTAATAGTCAAATGTAGAAAAAGGTATGAAGAGTTATTTTAATTGTTATATGTTTTATCTAGGCAGAAGTTTGCCTAAGAATATTGAACAGTTACTGCTCTTCTGCATCTTGGTAACAACATTCTTTCATGTTGAGGGTACAGTGTGTTCTGTCTGGTCCCTCTTTGCTGGAGGGCCTGTATTTCAGCGTAGGGCTTGGGCATCAGGGTTCAGACATTCTGTCAGCTTTTGTGATGGAATTGGTAGGCAACTAAAAAGATATGCTGTGATAAATTTTTTTTTGGACGTAACTGAAAACAATGAGTTTCACTGAGACTACAAAATTATTTCTGTAATCTTTCAACTGCAAACCCAGAATTCCAGATAGCAATTTAAAATATTTTAGAAACATTCTTTCCAACCTGTGTTTAGATAAATCCTTCTTAAACTGGATAAAAGTATACTCAGTGTGAAAATGCATCTGTAGGGCTCCTTTCAAACCAAGCCAGAAGAGTTTCCTAACATTCTGTACCACAGAAATTGTGTGAGCAGAGGGACGTGATAAATTTGTGTAGCATTTGCTTTCCTTGAACTCCATACACTGTTTCTTGAAAATTATTTCTGCTTTCAAGGGAAGTGGTGAGACAGATAAGGAGCTACAGCTGAGGCTGGTGAACATTTCACTGGGAAATGAGCAACATATGTTGGATGCCCTCCAGCACCACTGCTCACAATGCTTTTTTATCAAGGTATTTCCTTTGAAGGGTATGAGGTTGTTAATGTAAAGTATTAAGACTGAGTGAACCTGAAGTGGATAGATTAAATAAGTGCTGCCTGCTCTCTTTTCCTTTTTTTTTTTTCCTGTTTATTTTATTGTACATAGGCTTGATCCATGAGTTAGGAGGAGTCCTGTGTTTTCTGTCAAGCTTGAACCTCAGCCTTAGTGACACAAATGGCATGAAACTTTGTTATGTACTGGAGATATATAATTTGTCAGTTTATTTGATGGAATTCTTGTTTTAAAGTTTGCATCCCTCCCTTTTTTTCTCTCCTCTGGTTTTGCAACTGTACCATCTTTTTTGTTCAAATTTTAATCTATCTGATCTATTAATCCTATTCAATTTTTTGGGGTTAGTCTAGTTTGTCAAACTTGTGTCTAAAGGCAAATGAGAGAACAGTTCTGTCACTTTTAATGAATGAGAGAACCAACCTGATCTTAATATAAATTAATGCTATGAAATTGAATAAATTTTTGTTACATTAAGAGTTACACCTGGTATAAATTCAATTATCTATCACCTCTAGCTGTAACCTGTATAACAGCAAGATATGACATGACTAGGGCTGAATGCCTCAAACCAGCTGTGGTATATATCTGAGTTTAACACAATGGGAAACTGGCTCCCAGAAAATAAATAAATGAAATTACTCCTGCACATTAAATAGTTAAAAAGCTCAGTCATGAAGCTATTAAACTGAGCAAGATTTTACAATCTACATTTCTTAATAAAACAGTTATTAATAGTTTTAGTAAAGAAAAAAGCTATGGTAACTACAGTACCTAAATTTAGAGGAAATATTCTTTCAGTCTTGATGAATATCGATTTCTCAAGTTACACTTGTGTGGCAGTACATGCATGTTTTTGTGTAAATACTTACATTAGACAATATAAGTGTGTTTGTAAACTGATTATGGCATACAGACTTGGGTCCTATACAGTTTGGATGTAGTCTTCTTGTGTTAAATGTTATTTTCTGCTGCGAATTAGATTCCCGAATAAGAATCACATTCTATGGATTCTGAGGCATCCCTCCTAAAAAGCTTCTCTACCAGGGAAATCAATGTTCTACTCTGTCAGATCCTGCTGTACTGAGCCCATTGTGAGCAGCACATCACTCAGTGGGACCCTCTGGAGTACAGTGATGCTCATTGTGAGGGCTGGAAACACTTACTGGTGCCATGTGATGGGTCGTGAAAAACAGCTTACAAAGCCTATGCAGAAAGAAATCACAAAGCTGGCAAATTCAGACCTTAATCTGACATTTTAGTACTTTACTGAAGACTATTACTATATTCTGGTAAGCTAAATTTGAGAGATATTTTTTGAGAGATATATATGGATACAAATATCCCAGCCCTAGTTTTCTATCATGTAGTTAAACTTGAAAACTGCTGGTCTTTCAAGAATAATTTCTGGAATTCCAGCACATTCTTATTTCAGTCTGTGTTCTGAGGTTCTTGGCAGTATAATGTGTTTATATTATTTTTTTTAAACTGTACAGGTCTTACAAAATATTTTTAAGTAACTTTAGTCCATACAAATAATTATTATTTGACAATCCAAGGGGTTTTTTTTTTTCCAAAATGATTAAATTCTTCAAAATAATAAGGAATGTATAATACATTAAAATTTTGAGCTAATTTTCTTCCGAATTATGTTTTTTTGTTAAAAAAAAAAAAAAAAAAAAAAAAAAAAGACGATTTATACTTTTGGGTCATTTTTTGTCTTTTCAAGCTTTATCCTCTGGCTGTCAGACCACAGTACTGCAGTTGAAGTTTCTGAACTTCAACTAAAGTTGCTCAAAGAGATAAATACATTCTTGCAGCACCCAGGGAAGAGGGTGAACACACAGACCTTGGGAATGACAAGTGGAAAGGAACTGGCCCTTTGTCTGATTGGTTTCTTGAGTTTTGTGCGTGGGTTGAAAGCCGGGCAAAATGATGCATCAGGCCCTGCCTGACTTTGGCTTGCTCTGTGTTTTTCTAGCTCCTGTGATTCCTGGCCCCCTATGACTTGTATCACGTACAGACGAGGGGTGTGAGGAAGAGCAGCCAAAGATCTGTGCTGAGGAGAGCATCCTAACCACTCATGCTACTCAGTTACTGCCCAGCTCCAACACAGCTCCATGGTCCCTCCACTGAGTCCTCAAGCACTGGCAGGTTTTCTGTTGGGTCACTACAAAAACAAATCAATAATCAGGGATTTGTCTTTGCCCTGTTTCAATAACCTTAACTAAGTTAAGGTAGCTCCTATAGGTAGTTACAAGAATGTTTTAAAAGGAAAGTAAAGCTTTCAAGTTGAGAGATTTCACTGAATAATTATTTTTCTTATTTCTGCCCACATGATGGCAGTATAAGTTAATCCAAATGAAGAAAATAATAAAAAAATTACAGCTTTACAACAACAGATTTTGCGTTCCCCCAAAATCTAAAAATTTATGAGAAGTTTCCAAAAGCCATTATGACCAGTTATGAAAGGATGACTCTTATTGTAAAAGCCCCACAGACTTAAGAAGTGGTAAAGCATTGCTTCATGCAAGAACCACATGTAGCTAATTCTGAATTGGTATGTAATGGTGCTGCGTTAAAAATAAAAGTGGTCAGTAAAGCTTTGTCAGTCGTGCTTGTCTTAATCATTTGTAGTCAATAAAGTCATTGAAGTATAATTGCCACTCCCTGGCATCAGTTTTGCAAGTGCAGAACTGGAGGTTTGAGGCTGCATGGGCAGCTGGATGCCGAGTGTTTCATCTCTGGTAAAAGCACAGAAAGTCTAAACAGACAGACTATTGAGACACCAGCTGCAAAAAAAGTTAAGCATTCCTTCAGAAGGATTATAACAGGAACAAAATCTATTGAATCTGTCAAGCTCTTCATCTAATTGTAAGTTGAATTGAGAGTTTGAGTGTGTGGAGAGGTTCTGAGCATGTTTACTGGGTGGGATCAGAGAATTTTGTCAGGAGTCACAGATTAAAGCTCATAATGTTAAAAAAAACCCAAAAAAACAAAAAAACCAAAAAACCACAAACCCCTAGATACAACCCAACTGAAAACACTTCTTTTTCTGAGCTTTGACATATCTGTAAGCACATGCTATTTTTTATTAATTTTCTGTGCACTGTTGTTTAAAAGTCTAGTACACTTAATTTTAAACTTCAACCTTTTTTTCACATTAACTTCAGATAAGAAAATGTCAATAGCTGAACTATGTCCTTTCAACTGCAAAAAGATTAAAGACTCAGGTCAGTCCAAATGCAAGAATAAGTGGCATCTATGAAGCATGTCCTGTTCCTTTGGGTAAGGTCTCAGATGAGTGACACCTGTAACCAATTTACCTCCTCATCAGATTACACAACGTGAGCAGCAGCCACATTTTTTTCATTTTTCTTGGTTTTTTGAACTCAAGAGTTCAGCCTAAACAGATGTGATTTGCCTTGTCTTTTTCCTCATGTTGTATGAATGAGGAATTGCAGCAGTACTGTTTTACTGGTGCAGCTTTGGTTCTTGAAAAACTTGGACTTCTTGATGTCTTGAGACTTGCATGGCATGTACATGCAGATAAGAATTTTAAAAAGTGGGAACTGAAGCAGCTAAAATATCAGAGTGAGTAATACTTTGCTCTGTTTGTTACCATAGCTGAAGTTTATGTTTCTCAGGCTGTGGAATATTGTACAATGCTAGTCCTTTCTGGCTTCCTGTATGACTACCATGGCTAATGAATCTTCTTATAATGCATCTCTTTTACTTGCTGCTATCTACAATGTGATGTAAGTCCTAGTTCTCATTATTTATACTTTACATAGGAACTTACTGTGGGGTGGTACATTCCCATATGTTTGGAGTTGTGACTCAAGTGGTATCTAAAATTAAACCCTCAGAAGTACTGTGGTAACTCATTCCTATGTCTACGTACAACTGGTACTACTAATGGGAGAAGTCCTGACATCTTCAGTGTCTAGGGAGTTTTCTGACCACATAATTCCTATAAATTTGATCAAGTGTTCATTCTGTTTTACCCTTACTAACCTATGTAATATCTTTCTTTTGGAACATCTCACTTTCTTCTCAGTAGGTAGCCTACAAATAATACTTTTAGAAATTGCCTCTCAAAACTTTGTAAATGTCTTTTTCCTCTGTTCCCTTACCCTACCTCTTGTATAAAAAAAAAATCTCAATTTCCCACCATATACTGTTCTGCATGGCCAGGCCAGGAGTGTTTAATGACATTTCTGTTACACATTTTACTGTACTGAACTATTATTCTATCAGGAAGTTTTCAATTTAATTCCACAGAATCACAGAATGGGTCAGGTTGGAAGGCATCACAGTAGGTTTTGTCTACTCTCCCTGCCCAAGCAGG
>VZUI01052444.1:0-31021 GCA_013401135.1 Cettia cetti | reverse complement strand
AGGCGCCCGTCCCGGGCCCGGAGGGACGAGGGGAGCCCGGCCTGCCCGGCGCCAGCAGCCGCGGGCACCTGAGCGCGGCGGCGGGGCCCGCCCCGGGGCCGGGAGCGCGTCAGGGTCCGGTGCCAGGAGCTCTCTGCCAGGGACTTGCGGCGGCCGAAGCTCCTGGGACACCCCACCCTGGTCTCCACCCCCTCTACCCTCCGGCGCTAAATACCTCGTTGCTACAAACAGCCATTGCCCGCCGATGCGCGCGCCGATTTCCTCCCCCTCCCCCCCCCCTTTTAAAAATTATTGTTATTATATATTTTTTAATAACCATGAAGCTGTTTTTCAGCGTAAAGATAGTTGATTGCGCCGGGGGTGCTGCTCGGTAACCAGCCACCTTTCGCCGGTGCCTCGGCGGCCCCGAGCCGACTTTAGAAAGAGACACACACAGAGGAGGAAAAAAAAAAAAAAAAAAAAAAAAAAAAAAAAAAAAAAAAAAAAAAAAAAAAAAAAAAAGAGAGAGAAGAAAAGAGGGGAAACAAAGCAAAAGTAGCCGTAATAGTCTCACCCCAGCTCTTGGCTGCGGGTCAGAGCTCCCTGCAAATTGCACGGGGTTATCTGAGAGGGAGAATTGAGGGGAGAATGATTAAGGGGCATCTTTTTAAAGATTACAGGAAAGAAACCCAAACTTATAAAATAATAAAAGGTAATATCTTTAAAAATCAGGTCGGGAGGGGAGGGAGCCTTTGTTATCAAAGGGGTAAATGAATATGTATTAGGCTGGACTGTCTGACTGAGGGAGCGGAGCAGCTCCCTTGCACGGAGAAAGCTCCCACACTGAGACTCTGCCTTGGTCTGAAATGCAACGTTAAAAAAAAAAAAAAAAAGGACTGAGGAAGGATTACAAATCCTGAAGGATTTTGTAACAGTTATTGCTTTTAATTATTACGCATCAGGGGATAAGAAAATTAATAATTATCTTAAAAATTAAGTTCTGTATTTAGTAATTAAGTAAATTCATCTGAGAAAAAAAATCTACTTTGTAAAGTGGAATATTGGTCAGTATGATTTCATCTATTTGTAATGCCTGGGTGCTTTTGAATTTATTCAGTTTATGAAAAAAAGGTGGTTTTAATCACTGGCAGCAGCACAGATTTAAAATGAGGTCTGAGGAACAAACACGGGCTTTCTTAAACATTCTCAGAAATGGTTTAAAACAATTTAGGTCTGGAAGATCATTCTTGTTCCTATTTTTGTCTGTGAAATTCAGATAGCCCCAGATCCAGCCTCCAGCGATGGTTGTGAATCCCCATTAAGTTTTTTCGTTGGATTGATGTGAAGAGGGGAGAAAATAGGTTTGTGCCCCTTGAAATTTAGTTGACAGTTCAGCTACCTATGACATGAGATCTTGCAAAAATCCTCCATTACTCTTTCAGAATGGCACTGACTTCAATATGTTCAGAAGAATAATAAAAACTTAATACAGATCTTTTTTTATATACTAAAATAATTCTGTATATGTAGGCACTGAGCTTTTGCTCAAAAATATGTTCTTCTGATATCACAATGTTCAAATTAAGGCTATTTCTTTGAAGTTCTCTAGTGCATCTTGGAGAAAAGGAGTACATCTTGTCTAGATGCAAAGCTGCTTTTTTACTGCTTTGCTGTAGTTCTCTTTTCCTATGTTATTTTATTAATGGGATTTTTATGTGGCTAGTATCTCGAGACTTCCTTTGCTTCTCCTGTTTATTCGTCACTTGAAGTCATAATAATTTGTTTCTAAAACCACAGCTGGCTGCTATAAAGGCAGAGGGAGGAAGACCACAATTTATGTGGTGAATGAGAAACAAGAACAGAAGAATGTAATAAATGTTTGTTACTTAAAACTTCAGATATTGTTATGAAAAAGGTAGCATAAAAATTAAATAGGCAGTATATCAGCAGGATCTTTCCTAAACAAAGTTCTGTTAATTTTTTTTCCTGAGAACTTAATGTCTCTTAAAAATAACACTAAATATCTGATAAACTTACAGGAGTAATGAAATTCAAACTTAAAAACTGCAAATTGATCTTTAAATGACAATACTGGCACCTCATAAGAGTGCTCTGGTTCACAGTTACATTTATTCTCTGGCTTGAGACATCTGAAAGTGCCATAGGCTCGGTGGAGTGCTTTTATATTTCACTGTTTCTTTCAACAATGTTAGTTGCTCTTTTTCTCCTCTGTCTGCATGACTCTTCCATCCAGTCACAGGAGAGAAAAGAAATGGTTGTAAGGGTAGAGAAAAGGTGACTGAATTAAATTACTTTTGGGACTATGGGCCGTATGTAGTGCATGAAACTACTTAAAGATACTTTTTTAGCTTCTTTTGCATTGGGATATTTAATACAGGTTTTGTCTGTCTGAAGAGTTTTACTTTATAAAAATCAGAATTCAGTAGGAGAAAGACATGAAATGGTAAAAGAGAAAAGAAGGAGCAGACTCAGAAAACTTAGCTTTCCATCATATAAACAAAATAGAGTTTTTTAATCTGCCATGTAACAAGCAGTAATTCTTCTAAACAGTCACTAATACAAAAACTATAAAGTGGGGATTCAAATTTTTTATGTACAATTCAAACCAAATGCTTTATTTTTAATCTGTGTGTTTTGGGGTAGCAGTTCTAGAACAAATATTGCTGTACATATACAAATATGAATGCTTCTGAGCCAGTTTTAGAGGCATATCATCCCACTGGAGATTAAAGGCACAAACTTAAGCAATCCCTATTCTTTCTTCTTGCTACTTTCTACTATTCATGAATGTTGGTTCTGGCTGTATATCATCCATATTGTAGTTATTTTTAATCATGTGTTATATTAGTAGTGAAAATATAAACATTAAGAGTTCTTGAAAATCACAAGCAGCATATATTGTTTCTGACGATTCCAAATGCATATGCTCAAGACAGGGAAGGATGAGTGAATTTATTTTATTTTTTTCCTTTAGGCAAAAATCCCTTTCACGGCTGAGGAAGGAGGCAACCATGTTTTTACAGTCCTGCAAAACGCCTGTTGCTAGAAATTATTTTCACTTTGTTCCTGAAAAGTATGCCAACTTTACTGGTGAGCTAGTATGCTGATTTATTTATATAATATGATGTGAGCAGAGCGGGGGGGTAATGTGTTTTTGACTCAGCTGATTTTGCTAAATTTGCTCTGACTCACTGAAAAGATTTACTGAATTATTAAGATAGATTTACCTAGCTACCTGGGAGAATACCAGGGACCTTTCCTTGCTCTCTTCATCCTTGACTTCCCAAAGATGCAGTACAGAATATTCATTATCCATGGCGTACTATTTGGTCAGGTAAAAACCCCTTCAGTTAAAAGGACAGCTATTGCTTATCACAAACATCTACTTATTGGCCATATTTTGACAGCTGTTTACCTGAACTAGTCTAAATAACAGTGTACAGCTGCCACGGTTTCTCCCTGTCCTGGGATTACAGTCTGGTTCTTGGGCACAGGAATATGACTATTGAGTCTTTAGCTCCAGGAGATTGGAATGAGTTAATTGTAACTCCACAGCATGAACAAGGTCTGCAATGTGAACTCTTAGAGGATTTCTCTCTTAGCAGTTAGGAGAAAGGTTTGCTTATTTCACAAAGAGTTCCTAAAACATAATAAATAAAACATAGAGAAAACAAATATTTTAGTATATGGGATCACCCTGCCCTTTCCAGCTGCCTGAGGAACAGAATGTTATGATGAAATAGATAAAGATTTATACCAAACAGTTTTATCTTTTACCACCCTGCCACCTTATTTCCTGCCATTTTTATCTATTCACATGTGAATGCTTTGCCTTTCTTTATAATATACATTTGATAAAGGAGAATAACAAAATTCATTGAATAATTTCTATGAATCAGGGGTGCTCTAAAAGAAAACCAGCACTTGTAATTTAAAAGCAAACATCAAAAGATGGCACCAAGAGAGTAAATACGTTGAAATAGTCTCCAGATTCTTTTCTTTCAGAGACAGTTGATAAAAAGAAGGCTCATTCCCTTTGGTTCAGTGGATAGGTAGACAGATAATCATTGACAAACACAAAACTGACTATAGAAACGTGGCATTTAAGTCCATCTCTCATCTCATCCTGTGTTATCTACTATCTAAAAGTAAAGGCCTAAACTGCATTGAGTAAGAAGTTACCTAGATACTTGGGATCTTCAGTGAAAAAAATTAAATGCGGTGCTTGCTTATTTTCTCCAATTTATTATTTAGAGTTTAAGGTAAAACCAAAATAACATGAGAATACTTTGGATAGGCATGTAAAGGAAAGGAAAAGTAGAACGTGGTGACGCAGGGTACTTAGTATAAAAAAAAGATAATTTATACAGCAGTTTTTACTTTATGCTAAGTTAGGCTTCTTTATAAACAGCAGAATTCTGGTCTATCACTATGTTATTTTGTGGATTATGGAGTTTTACTCTGACTAAAACTAGCTAAATATTGCTGCAAGTTACTGGAGGGTAAGTTGTAAATATACATGCTTTGATATTATTTTCTTCCCATTTATGCCTCCTTCTCATGAACATGGTAGAAAAAAGGACTGCTGGAAAGGACCATTTTTGATACAGTCTTTTCAAACAACTACTAGCAGAATATTTGATACAGATTTTAATATTCAGATTATAGCATAAAATGCTGTGACTGTAATATATATTTACCTTGTGCTTTTTGGCTGAGAAAGAGCATATAGGTGTATATGTGCACTACACCTATACACACACAGGTTCAGAACCATGCTCCTTGAAGTTTTGTATTTTTAAAGAAACATACACTCGTGGTTTTTTTTTTTTTTTGAAAAATCCTTGAGATAGCACAGCTGAAAGCACTGTGAAATCTTACATTCTCGTCCTAGATGCTGCCAGAAAAAACAAGCCTTTTATGCTTGAGGAGGCTTGGATGTTTTTCTGCCAGTAGTGAGTCCTATGCCTCGAAGTAAAAGAGAGCAAGTAATGTCTGTGAAAAAAGTTTTCCTGACAGACAGCATGAAGGCAGCTCTCCTATGCTTTGCCAATCCATAAGTAATAAAGTTTCTTTGCTGGCAGGGAATCAGTTTTGAAACTAAGAAGGAAAACTAAAACAGGTGAAGCAGTGGCTATCTCTAAAGGGAAGGTTTTTGAGTGAAAAGTAAAGTGAAGGAGAAACTGGGTTATGTATCTCTGAATAAATGGCCTCCCATCAGAAAAAGATTAATTTTAAATCACTGTTCTAGTTCTTACATTAAGGATAGTTTAATTCACCCAGAGCTGTTTGGCCTTGAGGATGAATTCCTACAATTAAGTGTTTATGATTGAAAGTGCTGCCACGGAGAGCAGACAGATGAATATCATTTTAGGAGTACTGTGAATCATTAAATGAGTTGTAGAACCTTTTTCTGGGCATGAGCCACTTTTAAATTTCAGGCTAAGGCTACAGTAGACTTCAGCATAAGGCCTGATGGGTTGCTGTACTTAAGGATTTGAATAACAGGATAATCAACGTTTACTAATGTATTTACATAACTTTAAACTTCTTAGAGTAAATTGAAAATGCATTGCCTATTGTATGTGAATATGCTGCTGGGCTCAATTACATTTTTCAGATTAGTGCATTAAGTGTTAGTGTCAGGTAATGAACTTAACCTGCTTCTGACGTGTTGACTTCTTTTGGCTCAAGATGGGCATGGCTGCTTTTCCTGCTTCAGTATGAAGAGAGGTTGGATGTGGAATGTCAAACAAACTGGACAGGTGACAAGAAAACAGTGCTAGCTGCCAGCTACCTTCTCAGTTTGTCAGGATTAGTGCTTGCTTTTTGTCAGGATGGCTGAACACATCGTCCTGTATCTGACTGGCATATTGGGAGGATGTAAACTGAAATTGTGGCCGGACAGGCTGGTGGTTTTTAGGCTCAGGGGAGGAAACGGACATAGGGCTACTCTTTCTGGTTAAGGAAAGTGCATTGGTCCTTGCCTTTTCTTGGCACAGCCTGTCCATTCCCAGAATCACTTGGTCCTCCTGTAAGCAGTTTTTCCAGGTATGTGGAAATTAAAGTTCAAACAGTAGTAGATAAAACTGGATGGGCTGCTTGAAGCAGTATCTCCCCATGTACTGTACCCAAAACAGCCCTGTGGCTCTGACAGAGCTCTGCCTGCAGCAGGGAAGAGAAATTAACTCGTGCATCTCCCACTTAACAACTTCAGCTTTCAGACTGGTGTTTTATGAACAACCCCAGTGTCAGTGTGGCTCAAAACTGCCATTGATCAGGAGCAGCCTCGTGAGCTGTTTGGTCATGAGGTGGCAATTCTGTCCTGAGGTGGGGTGAACAGCTTGTGGGGAAAGTAATAACTCCTTTAGCCATCTGATTTTAATCCCTTACCATATGTGACTTGAAGTCCTTAGATGCCCTCTACTGCCATGTACCAGAATTAACAGATGGCTCTGTGCAACCAAATTCAGATTTGCTTGTTTGTTATTATCTCTGTCTTTATAAATGAATGGAGAAGGGGAAACAATATCCATAATTATTACAAAATATGCAAAGCATTTTATGAAGTGTGAGTTTGGGCTAGACATATTTTCTGACTTAAAGTGCCATTGCCCTATATTTCAAAATTTAACACTAATTTTAGTAGTCTCTTCAGAGCTCATTTTGCTGATAAATTATCCCTCTGTGAATAAATGTGATCTACAAAGATGCCTGAGGCACAGCAGAATTTTTCCCCAGCATTTCATGCCACATGATGCTAGACAGAAGGAAGCTGCAAAACCTGCTGCTGTAGATCAGGCTTTGTTCTGGTGAGGAAGGAAGGGATGCATTTAGCCATCAGACATATCTTTTGTGTAAGACAGAACAGCAGGTAAGACTGTACCTAAAATGAAAGAAGAATGAAATTTCTGTCCCCCCTTTGCCTGTGTTATGACAGGTTTTGTGTGCTGGCAGGCACAAAGCAATCCTAAGTCAAACAGAACTAATCTTGGAGAAAATCACTCCCCAGGCTCTTAAGAATCAAGTGGCTCTGTGGAGCTTGAGCTTTAGCTGTGTTGGGTTTGTCCACTCCTTTTCCTTCTATAAGGAAAAGCCAACAAAACAATCCCACCTTTAATTCCCAGGTTCCTATCGGTGATTTGACTGAGTGGGTTTGGTCCAAATTAGCAGCCATATTTTGTGTACCATTTTAAACATGCCTTACCTTTCCTGAGGGGAGTATTATTTCTTTCTACTCTAGGTGTTTGCTGGTGATGTTACAAATAGAAGCAGGTGTGGCAGGAGGGAGCATGAGCTTTTCAGTGGAACATGTGACAGCAGGGACCTGCTCCAGGTAAACAGAGGACACGCAGGAGGGCCTCTGCCAGACCACTAAAAAGCTTGAGTTCATGAAGGGTGCAACTTTCACACTGTGCTTTCTTTTCCCTCCAGCACAGTCCTCTACTCTCGGATACACTGGTCTAGAATATGCTACTTACATTTTTCAGAAGCTTTTATAGTTTTTCCAGAACATAATCTCAAACTAACATAAGTCCACAACAAAATCTTACTGTGAATGGGAGCTTTGTTCTGGGGGACTATTTTTGAAAATGCCAGGTTATCAGTTAGCCATTGCACAAAAAGCTGAAACATAAATTTGTTCATATGTCTTTGTTTCAGCATAGTCATTCCTTCAACCCCTCCCCCACCATTCTCCAAGAAATGCATAGAGTTCTTCAAGTCCTCCTGGCAGGTGGGCTATATAATGTTATGGTGGCAAACCTGGAAAGCTTTACAAGTTTATACCACCCAACAATGTGGTTCATTGCATGTATTTTTACTAGATTCCCATTTCCCCAATTTCTTTAAGGGCATTTCAATATTTCAGTGGCTTTTTTTCTTCCCCTATCCATGAGGGAGTGAAATCATGTGTCCACAGAATGTAAATAACAGCTGTTTCTACTCAATTTGCATTTATATGCTTAGCACTTAAAAATAGCTTATTTCTAGAGGCTTTCACAATCTATTCAAAATTTCTTTTTAGTCAGAGGTACTAGTGAGATGTTAATGAAATCCCTTTGGTCTGGCTGATCAAAAAGGCCCAGTAACAACAATGAAATTCCTCAAATGACTGATCAGTTATGCTTCTGAGTTACACTTTAGCAATCGACTGAAGTGTATCTTTTAATCTCCTTGGACATTTTAAGATCAGTTCCTTGGGCTACTCCAATTGCTCTAAGGGGGCAAAATATGCCAGGTAAGGAGATTAATGGTTTAGAAAAAAAGTCTGTGCTGAACTGGTAGTGTATTTCTAGCAAAATAAATTTATCATACAAGTACAGCCAAACAGGAAAAAAACAAACACAAAAACCCCAAAAACAACACCTAGCAAGATATTTTCAAGAGAACAGCTTATTTGCCAGTGTCTCAGATCTCTGAATAAACAAACCCCTTATGCCCTGAGAATAACTGAAAAACAGGTTTTGGTTTTTATACTTTGGTTTAAGAATACAAACTTTTATTTATTAATGCCTAAATGAAGATTTTAAGAATTATGTTCAATTACTGTGGGGTTTTTTCATCCAGAAAACTTCAGAAGCCTTTCACCTCATTATTTTGCCAAGTGTCTCAACTTGAACCATTTCTTCAGATTTCTTTGATCCTCTGAAGACTGAAAATTACAGAACAATGACATTTAGTGACCTTTGGTATGGTTCATTTACTGCAACGTTGATGTGTAAGAAGATGCTTGCTCCTAAATCCAGATTTTGTTTGGTGTTACAGAAATCCACTTTCTTCTCTGCATGTCTGTTCCTTCAGAAGAGAAATACTTTTATTTTTACAGGAGCCTCAACTGGGGCATCTCTGAACTGGAGACTCTGGACTGGAGACTGAAATTGTTTAGAAAAGACTAATTACATGTGTCAGTTGCTGTATGTATAAGTCTGTGCCAGACTCATTCAGACTAGGTACTCTGACAGATAAAGGTAATCTAAGATCAGGTCATCTCTAAAATTCTGTGGGTCCACACTATCTGATTTCAGAAGGCAAGCTTGTATTTCTAAATTTTAAAAAAGTCCCTGATGTCAAGAAGGACTTCTACTGGGAATGTAAGAGGAATATATATATGGCTTATACTCATACTAGTTAGGCCAATTCCCTCTAGAGCAGACTCCCATGTTCACATCCCACAGCCATCCTTGGACTCTTTCTGGTGCTCCTCTAGACATAACAGGCAATTCTGATTTTTCTGTGTTCTCTTTCAGACTGACATTTGTGAAATGCTGTGAAACTGTCCTGCAGCCTGGGAGAAGGGTTCTTTCCTAGCATCCAAGTGAGGGGACGTGCTGTGCGTCCAGGGATGCGGTAAGGTTTGAGGGCGTTGCCAGCTTGGGTGGTTTAGAGGAGCACGTCTTGTGAAGACAAGCAAGATGTGACCTTGGGAGTGGTGCTTGGTGCTGTCCCTGCAGCAGTGGGAAGCCACTGCCTTCAGGAGGGTTTGTGGAACAGGGGAGGCAATGACGTGTGGGAGCAGCAGTGGGGATCAGAGCTTGCTCCCAGACTGCCACACTAGCAATGTGCCCAAAGGGATCCTGAATATCTCCCTGCTGCTGGTGGCACCTCGGGTGTGGTAAAGCCCAGGGTCCTGGTTTCACCTGCCAGAGTTACACAGATATTGTCACTGCAGAATAAATGCAGCACTGTTAAAGAAATACAAGGCTTTTCCTGCACAATTTGCACAGAGCCATGAGTTAAAATCTTGCTTTTATTGAAACAAAACACTCACCCAGTTCTATCAATTCAAGCTTTTGTCCCTGGACTGGACAAGGCCTGGCTAAGCACTGTGAAGGTACTAGCCACTGCTGCTCTTCTCTTCACAGTCCACCGTGTCACCTTTTAGCCTTGCCTCTTTGGGCCTCTTTGGGCTCACTTCAAACCTTTCTCCAACAAATATGGCCATATGAAGTTAGTGAATTGTAACCCCATGCAGCCAACACACAGTGCGCTTCTTTCAGTATTTTAACACAAATACATGCTCTAGAAAGTGAATTTCTCTGCCATTTTTCTTACCTCTGCTTATGGTGAATTTCCCGTGAATTTTATTTGCTCTGTACTTCCTCTCTGGATAGGAAATCCTTTTTTCTTAATCTAGTTCTAAATTTTGCAGAATGCACAACCACCCTGTCACTCCATCACTAATGCTGGGATTTTAATTGTAGGAAAAATGGCATGGGGGAAAGGAATTCTATAAACACCTATTCTTGAAAAATAACAAATTAACCCAGTCAGTATTAAAAACTAAAAAATAAATTTTAAAAAGTATATGAAACCTTATGTTACTTATACCAACCAAACAAATGTTAACTAATTAAGGGTCAAGGAAATCTTTTTCCTAGCATTTGTTTATTATTCAATAGAAATCATCAGTTAGTCTTAACTAAAGCAAAGGTGATGACCACTCCTGTAGCACAGCTCTGAGGCAGTGTAACTCCTACAGACGCTGACTTCAGAAAAACAGTACTTAGCATATTATTTGTTTAAACAAATCAAACACATTTGAATGAGAAACTAGCAGTGCTTAAGACAAGAAACTTCAGTGGCATTTAAAAAACTTGGTGCTAATGACTAGGAGTGTTTAAGAAATACTAATCTTTGCATGAAATTACTAAGCTCTGTTTTGTTACCATTAGTGAGTAGGAAATACATGTTTGTAGAGGAGGGTCATGCTTCAATAGTTTAATCTCTTACTTAGTTTAATTTTTATTCTACATGGTAATGGCTTAGTGCAATAACTTTTCACTGTTCATTTAATTTTTCTCTGTAACTTTCACAGTCTACATTTTGTTAGTTTTAGCAGAAGAAATGCTAAAAACACTTCTCACAGATTTTTTTTTTTAGTCATCTCACATTTCGAGGGTAAGGAGATCCTTTTTCTGAGGAATTAAATTTTGGTAGCAGTCAAAAATGGTCTTATTTAAAAAGGTAAACTGCCTCTGACCTGATACTGTTTTTCATCTTGACAAGCAGTAAAGCTGAATATAAGCACAACTTTTTTCTGTACTTGTTTCAGAAAGACCAGTTGGCAAAGCTTCCTTAGTTCTATTGGCTGTGCCAACATCTTGTCTTGTCTGTACACAACGAAAAGCTTTGTGTTACATTGATTATCACTTCTCACCTCCATCATGACCCTTTATAAAGTGGCATGCCAGGCCATAAACTTCTACTTCTCCAGAAGCCATGAGATGCAAAATTGCTGACCAACCATGCTGTTTAGTTCATGTTTTCACATACCTCCCATTGTCTGATCTGCAGTGTTTCAACAGCTGTAGTTATACACAGCTGTATTTAAAGTTTCTGATAGTTCCGTGCAAATTGCCCAGTAAATAATAATTTATCATGCTTGTTTTGTAGAAGTACCTAAAGATAACAGTTGAAATCACAGGCTCATTTTATAAGAGGTGTCAGAAAGATACATAATTAACTGTCTTATTTCTCTAAACAGCTTATTATTTTTTAGCATTAGAGGGTTGATTAAATACAAGGTGAGATTAAAATCCCATAGTGTACATTTACAAATCAAATGTATGTGAATTACTCTATATAGAAAACCAAGAGCTCCTATATACAGACTACCTGAAAAATGGTTTAATCTGAATTTTAAGAGTATTTTCCCTTGATGCACTCCTAAATTAAAAAAAAAAAAAAAGAGGCCCCAGTATAGATATCTGAATCTCATCTTCATCCTCCCTTCACAGAAAAGGAAATGCATCTCTAGAGAATAATTGTGTGACATATTCTAGACAATAAAACAATAAAATAAGATCAACTACCTTGTGCATGTACTTTTTCTGTGCCAACTGACCACTAAGGGGAGCCTGCTCAGGTTTAGATGTCTAATTTGTATCTGTCTCAATCTTGGAGATAAACTCAACTTTTATGTATTGTAGGTACACAGTTTGTTCCTTTATACTGGTGACTAGTGGGTTTGCTCTAGGTCAATTTTGTTATATTGTAGCATTAAAATATAATATACAGATGGGGAATGCAGTCCACATCTATTTGATCTCTCCATTTTATAACTTTGTATTGGCTTTGAGGATGGAATGAGCACTTGAGAAATTAAAGCAGAGAAGCTTCTAAAATTCATAAAGACTGGAGTAACTGAGAAATGCAGTGCTGGCTTTAACAAGCAGCCGGTACTTTGACTTCTAATGACCTGCCACAACAATTTATTGTGGTATAGCAGAATTTGGACATGACAGATGAAGTTCAGACCTATTACAGCAGCAGCAAGAGAGAAGTTTCCTATAGAACTTAATAGTTGGAGGGGTGGAGAGGGAGGGAAGGAGGGGTGGGCGGATGGGAAGGTGGGTAACTGCTGCCTCCGCTGTAGTCATGGAGAAGTGAAATAAAGTCATGACACTTGTCCCATGGGTCCCAGTACTGCCCCACTGTCGACTCGTTTTTTCCCCAGACTGGGATGGTGGAGCTTTTCTTTGTCTCTGAGACACCCTACAAAAGTTAGAGCAAACAGGCAAAAACCCTTTGACCCGTGAAATCCGAGCTCCCCTCCCCGCATACTCCCGAGTGCCGCTCCCTGGGCTGGGGCTGTCCGCAGAGCGCGGCTCCGGCCCTGTGCGCTGCTGCCTCCCGGTGGCGCCAACGCAGCCTGCACAGCAGCGCCCGCGGCGCACACCGCCGGGAAAAAGCCCTCTTAAAAGCACCCGGTTTGTTTCTATCTGGGGATAATCAGGGGAGGGAAAAGAAATTCTTTCCACTGAGACCCAAGATTAATTGAACTGCGATTTAAGTCCTGTTAGGAAGCACTGGAACAGGCTGCCCATGGAGGTTGTGGAGTTTTCTCCTCTGTGGTCATTCCAAATGCACCTGGCTGTTTTCCTGTCACCTGCTGCAGGTGACCCTGCCATAGCAAAGGCATTGGACAATATGATCTCCAGAGGTCCCTTCCAAACCTAACAATTCTGTGATTCTATGAATTAAGGGCAAAATTTTTGATACGTGACTGAAACAGAGTTTTCAAACAGCATGCAGAACAAGCAAGGCCTGAGGAGACTTAGTGGGACATTTAAAAAACCAAAAATCCCTCAGTAAGATGTACCCAACTTACTGAGCAAGGAGCCTAAGACACTCCGAACAGGCAATAGCTACTAGACACAAAGCAAATGGCTAAGTGCCAAACTTGGATACAAAGTGCCAACAGACTTGACATTGGGAATTTTAAGCAACTTGTTTTAAATTACAAAAAGCAATGGCAACAGAAAACAGAAATCCCAAACTTTCAATTTATTTTATTTTTTGCATAGAAGCAGAACAATAATCAAAAGGATGAACTCTGAATTCCAAGTGAAGAGAAACAGACAGTTGTTTGAGACCTAGAAAACCAAGAAGAGAGCTTCAGATTACTGTGAGAGTTGTATTTTAATTGTGTCATGCCTTGGGTAATGCAGGAAAAAAATTTAGTAAAAGAAAACACAGTAATATTAAAAGCAGAAGCACAATGCAGGGAAAGATTTTAAAACATCCATGTCGCGAATTAATAACAAAAGGGCACAGGGTACATGTATTGAACATGTGTTTTAGACAGTTTCCAGGCACTGGTCAGAAGAGCAAGTACTTTAAAAGATAGCAGCCAAGCATATCACAGATTTTAGTTCTCAAAATGCCTGAAAAGCATCCAAAAGTGTTTGGGAAACATCGTGAAATCCAGTATTTCTACAGTGATTGTGGATGTTTAATCACAAACAGGGTTTGACAGGCAAGAACAGACAAATGTCATAACAGAAGGTTTCTCTGTAAAGCAAAATTTCTTAGCAGCATTAGGCAGCATAAGCAAAAACATGGGGCAAAGAATGGGGGAAAATTATTTTAAGTTTAAATTAGTACAAGGATATCTCTTCTGACACTGAAGTCAAATGGTGACAAATTCAGTCTCAGCTTTCCAAAAATAAAGGGGACTCAATTTTACGCATTGGAACATAACAGAATACTACACAAAATGTAAGCTCACTTATACACTGGAGTTCTTACCAGGCACCACAAACTGATGAAAACACCAACATTTGTTATACTACAAATTACTGCAATCTATTTAAAATGTTGTATTCCAGGCAGAAAAAGCCATGATTATGTTCACGTGATTGAACTTACAGAGTTAAGCAGCCATCCTTTACAGGGACCCCACTGACATTACTCCACAACTGCAGATTTACTATGTGAGCAACACACCATTAATAGGGAGCCAAAGTCACTTGGCTGATGTCAGCTTGAGCACAGACTCTGATATCTTATAAACACCAACAGAGTGAAGGAGCAAAACTATTTCATGTTCTGCCATGATAAACCATTTACCAGCTACCCAGCATTCAGAGTTAAAAATGCACTGGGCATTAGTTTTCTGTAAAAAATTCCACAAGTATTTAACAGCAGTCTTTTTACACACATTCAACGTTGCTTTTTTTGACAAATAAAGGATGTTTAAGGGGAAAAAGGTTATTCAGTAGTATCTTTAGAAACTAACAGCTTCTCAACTGAGAAGATGAGTGGTACTCATCTTCCAGCAAAATCTGTAGAAAACGCATGCTGGCAAAATGACACAAGACTAACAGAAGAAACAAACTCCTTCCTAGGTTATCCAAAGTGCTTTGGAAGGGAAATGCAATAAAAATACATTATATATATGAGATAATTATTTTCTGATTGTTTAGAAGGATCTACTAAGAAGGCTTTATGAAGTCACTGGGATCTCTGCAGTGGCACAATGTTCCAAACTAGCCCTTTCTATGAGAGGGCTGATGCCTAAAACTGTAGACTGGAACAGAGTTTTTTCCCTTTTCCTGAAAGAAAAAAATGCTACATGACACAGAATATTTCAAGAGGAAGAACATTTAAAACTAAAAAATGCTAAAGCAATGAAGTAGAATCAGACAAAGTTTTTTTAATTTAAAGCATTTAATGTAATAGGGTCAATCTTTCCTCCTTGGTACACTATGAAAGAGCAGTGATTACCTTGCTAATGTAAACTACTTCTGCTGTGCCACAGCTATTCCAACTTACGTATGAACACAGCTACTGAGTGGTAGCTGGGGTGGGATTCAACAAACAAAAAAACCTCCACAAAACATGAATGCACACAGAAGTTCTCAGATATTTGAGAATGCTAGATGATTTAGAAGGGCAAATTGCTGTGTCTCAGATGCTAAAAATTAACCAAGTTGGCCAGTTTTCCATACACAACTGTAGGCTTAAATACAATCACTTGGCTGATGTAGAATTAAACATGGAACCAGGTATCTTGCAAGTGTAAAAGAAGAAGGAAAACAAATTAATTGTTTTCACAAATACCTCATATAATATTTTTCATAAATACTATTTCATTAATACTTCAGTATTCAAGCTCACCTGCAGTTACTAGTGATTCCTAAAAGAAAAAAAAAATTCTATCCTACTCAAAACCACCAACCCCAAACACATCCATTTCCAGACTTCCCATTTTGACACAAGACTTGTGTGGATTCACCTGACCAATGAGCCTCTGACCTCTTGAATTTAAACAGCGCACTCCATCCCTGTTACATCCTGTTCTAAGACTAGTCCGTTTGCTGACCAGGAATGCACAACTGCCTTCACTGACTCGCTGTTTTGTCAGTGCCAATTTGTTGTTTTTAGTAGAAAATAAACAGACAAATCAAGTTCAGCATGTTCTGTTACAGCCAAACATGTCACTTTCTGTAGCTTTTATTTCCAATCAAAATTAACAGCAAAGTCCTGATGAACAAGAAGTTATCTTCCTTATCGGTCTTTAGGAGGATTGGGATTCTTGCGTCTTCTATGATACCTAAAAGAAAAAAAAGGTTGCAGTGAGTGCAACCTGTGGATAGCCTTTATTTTTGTGGTATTTCTGCCCCCAGTGAGAGATCTGAGGTTACACAAGGAAGTGAAATACAAGATACACAAGCACAATCCATCACCACTCATTAGATGTCATCTCTGTTGTTTGTGGAGTTACATAATGCTACTCATTTCTATTGCTACATCTGCTACAAGCACGCAATAATCCAATCAGTTCTGCAGCTGAATAGGCACGAAGGCTGCTGTTTGTTCTTAATCCTTTGTGTGAAGTTAATTTTATTACATGGTCAGCCTTCCCTTTGTCTAAAATGATTGCTATAGAACAAAGATGTTCAAAAGAGCAGTACCAGACTGTATGTTAAATAGTGTAATATTTTGGAGAAAAACTAAAAAATCAAATTCTTCAGTACAAAAATGATCCATACTTTCCTCTTAATTATGCATGCTATTCCTCTTAATTATGCACGGCAGATCCTGTCTGATCTTCATTAAAGTGACAGCTACTCTTTGGTCATAAAAGTCCTACTGTTCCATTCCTTCTATCTACTCCCAAAGCATCTTACTAAGAAGTTTTCTGTGGACGACAACAACAACAAAATGTGCCTGCATTATGTCTCCACAGCTATAAAATTAGCAGCTATCGAAAGATGGCATACCATGGAGTGGAAGAGAGAATGCTGCTTGTTTACATTAGTATACCTGAATGTCCAGAGTTCCTCTTTAAGCTCAGTCATGTATATGTGCACCTCTCCTTCTCCTTGATTTCTGAATACAAGGCACACCAAACAGCACTTTTCACCATTCCAAATGAACAACCTCTACTACTCTTAAGAATGAGAATCATCCCATTGAGGTTGCTTAGGAATAGGCAATGGATGTTTCCAAGCTGTATTTGGTTATGTCCATTGAGGGTATTTGACGTACTAGATTCTGTTACAGAACTTTTGTAAATGACTTGAAGCAGTAGCTAATGGGATGTATGAGAAATTTCTACACTGTCACATATTAAAAAAAAAAAAAAAAAAAAAAGGCAAACTCTATCAAAGGAGCAGCGTTAAGAAAACCTCCTCATTAAATACAGTCTTCCATTTACCCAACACTGCATTGAAAATTTTATGTAGCCAAAATGCCAGAGGTATGTTATCTGACATGACTCATCCTAGGTTGAATCTGGTCATGAAATTATTCCTGTACTTCCCTTTACTTCCACAAGGAACAAACAAATTGAAAATACTTACTGTCCCACAGGATACCAGCGATGTTTTGTTGTGTAAAACATTTTGCTGAGCTCTTCAATTGTAGGACCTCCACTGTTCTTTAGCTCTTTTTCATTCAATCTGGATTTTAAAACTTGATCAAGGTTTTCTTCTTTATTATTAACTGGATCTGGCCGTGGTATGGGCTAGCAAAACAGTAATGTATATTTATGTCCCGTTTCTCGTTTTATTTAATTAAGAAAGTCAAAAAGCCAAGTTACCTAAGAGTAATCTATAATGCTATCTAACAGCTGGAAACAAAACAAAGCAGAAAAATACCTGCAATTGCACTGGCTGTTTATTGTCCCCACCTTCCCACTCTGAATGGAACTCCGCGGTGGAGCAGGTATGTAGATACATCTATTTACCCTAGGTGCTACAGCTGATGACCCTACCCCTAAACCCAGCATTCTTGTAATCATTATTGCAGATCTCAATCTTACAATTCACTAGCTCAATCATCAGCTTCAGTTCTACTAACACGAAAGCATCCACACTATTCCCAGTCAGATTTTTATTCATAGCAAGCATCATCATTGCTAAAAATCTTTTAGAGGACATGTACCTTTGAGAAGAATGTCACTTCCTAATTTTTAATGCAACAGATAAGACCAAGTTGTTTGCTTTCAATTGGAAACATTACTACTACTGCTATTACAAATACTTTTCCTTGTTTTACCCTTTTACACCTGTTTTTCTTGAGGTATGCACAACTGACAGATTTTAAAATGCTGCTATGTAATTTGCAGGCAAGAAGTGCTGCTATGTAATTTGCAGGCAAGAAGTGCTAAAATTGCTTAGGTTTCAATGGAGAATTTTCACATTTGCAACTCTGCAACACAGCTGCCAGCTGCAGTATTTTACTAGCACATGAGAACTGGAAATTCAAACAAAAAGTGTTTCTAGTGAATTTCTAGGTGTTAAACCACAACACTAGATTTACTTTTGTCAATGTAAAGAACCCATTGAAAGTACAACTAATAGATAAAAATCAATATTTGAAGTTCTTTGTGGCTTTTATGAACTCAATGCTGAATAGAATTTAAACTTCAACTTGAAAACAGTAGCAGCGTATTTCTTTGTATTCTCTTGCCCAGTAGAACATGTGAGCCATAACCTAGTACCCATGTAGACAGACGCTGTTTTCTCTGTAGAGCACAAGTGTTTTAGTGCCTTGTTTAATTCTACTAGAGCTACTGTATGCTGTGGTATTTGAGCTTTTCTCACTCTGCAACCTTCCCTCAATTCAACCAAGGGTAAATTCCTCCTTGTGGCAGCAGCTATAGTCATCAGTCATTTTCTTCACAGATATGCTGATTACATACTAAAAATTATTTCAGACTAAAAAATATGCTCTGAAGACTCAAACCCATGAACTACTAAATGCCTTTACAAGAGTAAGAAATATAAATGTGCACACTTGGACATACTTTTGTATGCTCGTATGGAATCTCAAGCGAAGGGTGGTAGCAGACAATTGTCTTCCAATCAGACGTCACTGCAAGTTCCACTTTGCTATAAAAATAATCAAAAACCTCATAACTTTCAGAAGTACTGAACAATTGAGCAGCCCAAGTCTCAAAGAACACTGGATTTGACCCTGCATTTATGAAACCTTAATAATCTTCCATAAAATAAGGGTCATAAATATTTTATTCAAACCTCCAATTTTTTGTTTCCTCAGTCATCTTCCTTTTTCTTTTTTGATGGAGAGGAAAAAAGGGCTAAAATAATTATTAAAACAGCTGGAAATATGAGTTGGAAAAAGAAAACCTTAAACACTTAAATAGTTGCATATAAAACTCTAAACAGATGGCGATAATGATCTCTAGGACAACATGCCTTTACAAGATGTATGGCATCTATAATGAAACAACAGGAAACAAAGCTCTGTTTGGGGTTCCAACTTTTCTATTACATAAAAAATGCCGAACAAGAAGCTCTACTGAGAGTTTCACTGGGAGAATTTTCTCACCTTCCTTCCCCTTCCCATGAAACACTAAGCTTCCTAAAACTGTGGATGACACAAATTTAGTGTTCCTCACTATATTTGTATCATCTTTTCCCATTTCTAAACCGGTTTCCCATGCAGCAGCACAAAAATATCTGGACTTTGTGCTAACAACAGGCATCAATGGAAATGACTACTTGAAGCTAATTTTGCTCTTCCACAAACAAAACTGCAGGGTTACTGGGGGTCATCAACACGTTTAGAATGAGTCCTACGTGACTTTTCATTACACTGAAACATTAGCTTGACAATCATTACCAACAGAGACAGTACTTTAGCTAAAATTATTACATATATCCAATACTGGCAATAGATGTGTTTGATACTATTATATGACAACTTCGGGAGAGAGGGAGAGAGGGAGAGAGGGAGAGAGGGAAGCCCTGGAATAAACATTACATGAAAAGGCCACACTTCAAAGCACATTTACATACCAATTGTAGTCTTCAGGGAGAACTGAATATGTAGATTTACGGCAAGCATGATACACAGCTCCATCTGCAATAAAAACCCAAGAACTCAGATGAAGAACAAGCAGAGCTGTGCCCAATTAAGAATGTTTACATTTTCAATTTTCATTCTGTTTCAAATTTCATTCTATTTTTTAATCAGGGATAATAATCATATTCAGTTTTAGATTAACAAAACACAAACACTATCTAAATAGAAGTTCATTTTAGTACTCAGCTTTCTGTCAGTGCAATCAAAAAAACACAGCATGCAGGCAGCTGTGGCCTATACCTACCTTCCTACTTATACCGTTTTCCTGAGTAAAATGACTGTATGAACAAAATACCTATAGAATTCACCGTTAGGAAATATCCTTTATATAAGTAAAGAACATTACCTTACAACTTAGAGGGAAGGTCATAATTTCATTCATAGCAATATTTATTATAAAAATCGAAAGGAGGGGCTCTGATTGGATATGTAGAGGAAAGTTTTCCTCATGAGGGCAGCCAACCAGGGGGATTGAGACTCAGGCAGGTTTGTGAGTTCTCTGTTCCTTGGAGATTTCAAAGACCCAGCAAGCCCTAAGCAACCCAATGTGACTGCAGAGCTGACTCTGCTTTGAGCAGAAGCTTTGATCACACACCACTCAAAGTCCCTTCCCCATGGTTTGATTCCCATTTTTTATAGAATCACAGAATAATTTAGGTTGGAAAATACTTTTAAGATCATAGAGTCTGAACATGAGCCTAATATAAGGTGTTCAATAGCCTTTCACACAGGAATAATCCTGTAGGCACACTGCCTTCCACAACAATGCAGGTATACATGCCTAAGGTGAGCCTGGGACGTGCCTGAAGTTGACTTCCACCAAGAACCCTCTTCCTTTACTTCCGGAACCTGACACAAATCCATGTGGAAGTTTCTGTGTCCAGTGAAGCTTTTTCAACAACTACGCTTTTAGAACGGAATTATGATCACAAGAAACACGTCTTCACATGTTCTGAGCTTTTTCTTAAGTCATAGAAAGGTTTAAACTTTATCTGACATTATTTTATTTAGACCATCTTTTAATACAAATAAGATTCTTCACGGCTGCTCCTAGCAGAGTAAGAGAGCATTCATTGTGACAAGACTGCAAAGGCTGAAAGAACCAAGAAGAAACTTTTGTGTAGCTAGTTTCCTCTCAGAAATATTCTTAAATTCAGAATTACTGTTAGCACTTCCACTCTCCAGTTCTTCTAATTAAAACTATTCTTCATTATTAAGCAGTTGAGTTCTGGTAAATTGCAACTAGTTTGTATTTCTTCCTAAAATTTCTCTCCCTTCCTTGCCCACTTACCTCTAAAATGTAACATGTCTATTCTATTTTCTCCATTACTGTCTCTCTACCACCTTTACTATCTTCCCTATGTTTTTCTATTGATGTCTAAAACATGGACAAAAATCTAAGAAATAGTACTGCCTGTTTCTACTTGTTCTCTTTTTATGTTAAGTAATGAGATTTTACTGTAGCCTTTCCTATGTCTAAGAAAATAAATTTAAATCTTCAATGATAATCAGCAGTAAGAGGGGTAGTATTTACAAGTCAATCAATAAATTTGAGGAGCATCCTATTTGGACCATGAAGGTTTTAAAAGCACAAAAAAAGAACAAACAAATGAAGATATCCTTTAGATTACTATTAGAATAGAGCACAGACTAACAGACTTGATCCTGTTCAAATAGAAAAATCATTTCCATGCTTCCATTACTTTAAACAGTGCAGGAAAGAGGCTCTCAAGCAACAAATGTTAATATAGCACTTCCACAATTTCATCACTACTTACTCTGCAGTGGGACCTGCTTACAGGTTGCTACTAAACGCATCCATAAGAGGCTGGACCATGCAGTTTTAAGTGACATTGCCATGCTGACAGCAGAGAGGAAACCCGTCCTGGACAAGATCAAACTCAAAGAACTTCTTCTCTGCAGAACCCTCTGAAAGAAACCAGTTTCATAACTATTCAGGATACAAAAGACTAAAAATTAAATTTCTTTAATATCTTAAGGAAAAATAAAATTTGTGCAACATAGTTCTTCATTGTCAATTGTTTAGAAGTCCTTTTCACTTAAGATAGTGGCACCTGTCTCCTTAACAGACTTTATTTACCAAGAGGGAGTCTTTGAAGGTTCAATTTTAAAAAAAAGCTTCCATGTCTGGCCCTTCTCACAGGTTACTGGTACTCACCCATCTAAACTTTGCATTCTTCCTTCTGCACACTCCATACCACTACTTGAAAATTATGCTTTTCTTGTTCACAATGTAAATATCATCACCCAGTACAAAAATATAATTACTTATAAACAACACATGCTGTAGTTAAAAAACTCTCTAAATGCAGTTAATTGGTTTCATCCATCTCAAAAGCATTACACCTAAAAACTCAGAAACACCATTTAGAATGCCTTAAAGGTTACCCAAAATTTTACAGAAGCAGAAAGACATGTTTTCATTGTCTACTGAAAAAAAAAAAATTGCTTTAAATAGAAACTTATAACGAAGCCTAGAAAAACGCAACTGGAAACAGTTTAAGGACATACACGTTAAAACCAAAACAAAACAAAAACAAACAAACAAACAAAAAAACCACAAAAAAAAAATCCCAAAAAACCAAGAACCCTTTTAAAGTACTTGATATTTTGTGCTTCAGAACATCACCAGAAATGTGCATTTGACAATTTCGACATATAATTATACAGTATTCTTCTAATCTGTGCCAATGCTGCGGAAGTTAGGGATACACCAACACCTACAGAGCCGCTCATATCTTGCCCTCAGCAGCTCATTATCAAAAAGGGTGCGAGAAACGTGGCGAATCTCGGTCTAAGGACAGGGGTCAGGCACCAGCCCGTTCCCGGCCCCACTGCGAGGACCACTCCAGTTTGAAAGGGAACAGTCCCATCCCTGAGACAGCGCAGGAAACTCCAACGCGCGTGTCAGCAACACGCGGGAACACGAAACCGGAGGCTTAGAATTAAAGAAGTTATTTAGCATAAAAAAAAAGTCACTGATCTGTCAAACCAAGCAAAAAAGTACCCGTTATAAAAGTCCCAAGCTTGCCGCACAGGGCTCAGCCCCTCCGAACGTACGCAGAGTCCGTCTCCGGCCTTGCCCCGCACCAGCCCCGCCGGCGGAAGCGGCGCCGCGCGCCCGTTCCGGCTCCGGCGGCGGCTCGACCCGCGGCACGCCGGGACTCGTAGTGCGGGCGGCGAGAGGCACCGACACCGCCTCCGCCCGCCTCCCCTCCGCCCTCAGCGCTGCTCCGGCACCGGCCGCTAGCCCTGAGACGCTGCGTAATGATATGATGGCAGAAAGGGCAAGGCCGGGCCGGGCCAGGGGAGCAAGCGGACACACAAACAGAAATTCGCACAAATTCACGGAGTCAGGCGTGAAAAGACCTCTGAGATCGTCCAATCTTTGACCCATCTACACCCTGACACCTGGGCCGTGGCAGTAAGTGCCATGTCCGATCATTTCTTGAACACCTCTAGTGATGGTTACTCCACCATCTCCCTGGGGAGCCTGTTCAATGTTTAACAATTGTTCCTGTGGAGGAATTCCTCATGATGTCCAACCTGAACCTCCCCTAGCTTGAGGCCACTTCCACAAAAACCCAGATTCATTACCTGGTGTGGAACAAGCCAATCATTAGCCACTGTCGACAACACTGTCGCAAGTCATTCAACTCTCACCTTACTACAAACTCTTTTCAGGTAGTTGTAGAGAATGATGAGATCCTCCTGAGCTTCCCAGCTCTCTCAGCTGCTCCTCATTAAGACCCTTGGTCAAACACTCACTGCTCGCTCTGTTGGTCCCCATGCTGGGAGGGTTTGGGGAGCTCACACCCACAGTGAAGGCACTGAGGCAAACTCGGCATTGGCAGCAGCTGTTCAGCTGAGAGAGAGGGCACAACGCCCCAGCAAAAGGCAGCAGTGCACCTGCTGGTCCTGGAAATATGCCCACATGCCATAGTCTTATATTAGCTGCAAAATAACCCCCTCTAATCCCATAATTCGAAGGGACATCTCTAACATTATTGATTATTTCACAAGCTTGCAAGCATTGTTTGCTTGCTTTCCAGGTTAAATTACACAGTGGCTGCAGCAGCTTCCTCTGTTCAGCCAGCCAGATCTTCACAGTACCTGTAATACTCTAATATTCTTCCACGGGGAAGGCCTGAGAATTTTATGTAGATGAAATTGCATGTTTGCAATATTCAAGGCATACAGAAAACTCACCTGAATGCCCCAGGCACACTATTGCTCTGGGGCTATTTGCTGTACTGCTTTCATAGACTGAGTCACAAAGTGTTTTAAAGAAAAGGTTATATTTATACAACATTGATAAAATACAAGAAAAGACAAAAATCAATTGTCTAACCTGCTGCTCTAGTATCTGAAATGGCTCCAGCACTTCAGGCATTTACACATCCATGAAGGCTCTAAGTCACATCAGCAGACTGTGTCTCCATTCCTGTCCCAGCATTACTCTTTTGGAGACTCTTGGAGACTGGTTCCTGAAAGGCTGCAACCTCTTCCACATATCTTCTAACAACTGCATCTTTTCTTGTCAGTGACTGTGGTACTGCAATTTTGTGCTGCCATCAGTGAAATCCTCACAGTTTCAGAGATGTTTAACTTTGGTCTGTAGTTGCAGAGTTGTAGTTACATTGGTAACTTCCAGCAATATAGCAGAAGTGTAGCCAGAAATCAGTAGTCAAGAGCTGATCACTCCCAGTTGCACTGACAAAGGTTTCTTCTTGAGTATTTTTCTATACAGAGGAAGATGGAAGACATCCATTTTGGGGCTCCCTGCAATATTAGATTCATTACACCATAGAAAAAGGAGGCAGAGATGGGCCAAAATGTTTTACATACTACTTAGAGAGATGTAACCAAGGTGAGAAATCACAGCTCCACTACAAAGCTCCTCCAGATTTGTGGAGATAAACTCCCTCTGTCATTCCAGCAAGCTTCTGTGTGCAGATACAGAGGCATCTGATCTAGGTCATGCACCAAACAGAAGCAACATAGTTCTATGTATTTCTGCTAAGTACCAGCTCATGATTCCCACAAGGAAATCCTTGTACTAGGATGAGGGCAGCATCCTATACAATCAAGCGATCATCCAATACAAGCAAGACAGTGGTTCTACTGATGGACAAATAAAACACTTTGAGAATTTTAAACACAAGGACAGTGCTGAAAAAAATAAAATGGTAATAAACTGTCTGAAACAAGTGTACTCTGGAAATTAAAAGAAAGGAATGAATCTTCATTTAAAGAGTGAGCTTCAGGAATATCTTGTCCATAGTCATAGTGGGGGTAAACGGTTATTTCAAAATCAATCTTGCCAGGAGCAGTTTGGGACCTGCTCAGGATTCTTGACTTTCTCCTAGTCAGCTTGCAGTGTGACACACCTGTATGCAAATGCAATGTGTGCTGCTTGTGTGTGTTTCTGTGTGAACCTCTGACAAGCACATTAGGCCTTGATTTCCTTCCTAGGAAATACTAAGTAAAATTAAGGCTCCTCTGACTTTTCTTGAAGGTGCTTATGAATTAGTTGTCATATCTTCTTTAAAAGATTGCCTAAACTCAGGGATGATGATGACTGTTGTTGACAACTCTGATTTTTAGCTGCTTTCTCAAAAGGGTATTCACCCATGCAGGAGACAAAAATTCTTTGCTGTGCAGTGGAAAACTTGAAATTAACTCCCTTCACAGCTGGAGACCACTGTAAATTTCACCTGTTTTCTTCTCCAGTGCAAGACACTTTTTTTTCATCTTCTCTATATGGGGCTGCAACTCATAAAAAAAATTTAAAACCTCCTTAGCTGCTTGGAAATTGTCTCCCAATAAAAAAAAAATACTAAAATGTGATATTCTTGAGTATATAATTGTAATCATTAGTCATGATTACAATGTAAGACTTCTGTGTTCCTACATTACTGTTTCCCACATCAATTTATTTGCTTTAATAAGGACTATTTTTTTACTTTTCAGTGCCTTATGTACTTCCTGAGGACTGCATACAGACACACATTTACAGATATGTGTGCTCTCTTCAGACGTAAGTTTGAAAAAGTAGTGTCTAATGTTCCTGATGAATGTGACCAACAAGTATCCTAATGGTGGGATTTTATAGGCTGGTGGCATTGAGTTGTTAACAGCTAAGAAGCTAATTAATTAA
This sequence comes from Cettia cetti, assembly GCA_013401135.1. Lineage (NCBI taxonomy): Eukaryota > Metazoa > Chordata > Aves > Passeriformes > Sylviidae > Cettia > Cettia cetti. The sequence goes on along the minus strand of VZUI01052444.1, from coordinate 5,220 downwards.
TGAGATTGTAAAGATCAAGAAAAGCTTTAATTTGAAGCTACAATCTGTACTGCTTGTTTTCAATGATGTATTTTTTTTTTTCTGTAAGGATCTTATTCTGGAAATGTGTGCTTTTAGAACATCCCCACAATGGCAAACCTTGTAACTTAAATGCTAGTTCTGAAAAGTTGCAATTGAAGGTACCACAGAACTTTATTTTTATTTTTTTAAAACTGAACCACATACCCTGTTAGGCTTCCAGGCTATTTTTAGGTGGTTTCTATAAAAAGAGTTTTAGGAGATAGTAGATGAGGTCTACCCCCTCCCTGACGCATAATGTTCTGCAAGTGTATTCTTAGCAGCATGTTCTGACAGATTACAGCCTTCTAAAGGGAGAAGGGAATTGCTTAAGGACAGCTCAAAAGCGTGACTACAGACTTCTTCAGCATGTCTGGAGATGGGGTTATTAATAACTGCCAAGGCCCTTGCTTGCCTCAGCAGCTTGTAGACAGCAAAGCGGGGAGATGCTCAGTCTGTATGGGATCAACAGGAAGGTTGTTCTCACTGTTACTTGTGGAGATACTATGGAGTCACTAATGCTGAGTTCCAGACCTCTGGGTCTTCATGTCTCTGGAAACATGGAAAGTTTTGTTTCCAGGTTGCTCTCTTACTGAGGATAAAACATCAACCTGCTCTTACTCCAATAGTCAGCTACAAACTTCTCCAGGAAATGCCCTAACTAATCAGATGGTTGAGCTATAGTTAGGCCGCAGATGCTATGCAGTGATGAGGGCAGGACTATGTTGGCTGGCTCTGTTTTAGAAGAACAAATTTATAAATCAGAGATATCATCTGCACTGACGTGGGTTTTGTGTGAGCAGTTGCACACATAGCCCTTCTGAGAAATGGAAAACTGGAATCTTGCTATTCTAGCTCTTTTCCTGCAGTGGCATATTTAGGAAATTGTGGCATACTTAGGAAAATCATTCAGGCTAGATCATTGGCAAACAATATAATACACATTTATTTTTTTCATAGAAACCAATGTTTCAAAATATTCCTAGGAATGAGCATTTGGCTTCCTTTATTTCCTTTTAAACTGGCAAGGTACTACACAATCATACCTAGAAGTGGACCTGAATTTGTGAACAGATAGATGTGTTTCATTGCAAAGGTTGTGTTTTAACAATGGGGATGGATGGGCCTCCACTCCTGAAATACTGTATCTTAATTTCTATGAGGTTATCCTATAAATTGTAGAAATTAAATTTCTAATGAGACACTGTAGTTTAGTTATGGTCTTAATTCTCAAGTTTTCTCAAGTCATGTTGTAGAGAGACAGATTTCTATGTTTTAAGTCAATCTGTAAACACCCAGAGTAAACACCAAGGCTTATGTCAGTAGGCCCTCTTCATTCTTTATCTTGTCTCACACCATCTCATCACTGGTCCATCCTGTTACTGGTAAGGAGGAAGTTGCAACTGTAAATAACAGATGACAAAACTAAAGTGCCTCAGGAGTCGTATGCAGCCTAAATAATTTGTGTTCCTCTTGATTACCATAGTTCAAGGGAACAATATTATGTCTCTATTCAAGCAGGCTCTTAATGAAAAAAATCAAAAATTATTTGCTACAGTGAAGGCTCCTACTCATAGCATTCCATTTTGATGCTCAAAGTTGGTAAAGTATATAACTTGTGGGGTTTTTTCTTCTCTCAGTACAATTTCACCCCGTCCTGCCAGTTCAGATAATTCTGAAATTGTCCAATGACACTTTAAATTACTGCTAAATGAAAAACACTGCACTTCTGTGCCTTAGTTTTCCCCTTTGTACACAGGCATCATAGCAACTCTTGTGAAATTACTCTGTGATTTACTCAACATTTTTAATATAAAATTTGGATATTACTGTGAATATTCATTCTGTATGTGTACATACATACATCTGATTTTTGCTGTAGAACAGATTTTCTACAATACTTGGCAAAAATATAGAAGTGCTTTTATGCAAAAATAATGAATCTGGGGTTTGAAAGAGAGTTGTAGTCACAATAAAACTTCTATAAGATTGCAAAGAGGGATAGGAGGAGGAAATAACATTAGTCAGCCACAGGCTCAGCTGGCCTGGATGCACCCAGTGAGTAATTCGATGACAGCAGAAGCTATCACAGGAAGATGGTCAGCAGCTTTATTGAATTGTTCTGGGCATATTAATTGCTTAATTGCAATTACTTCTTTACCTTTTCTGCCTGCATTATAGAACACTCTGTAGCATTATAGAACACTTAGTTGGTGAATAAGGTGGTTGCCTAACTTTGTTCTTGGAACTGCTGTAACCCCAGCAGTGATGTGATAATCACAGATTTGTGGGAGGAGGACTGTGCTCTCCATCCTGGCCTTTGCAGTGCTGGAGTGGAACAAGATCAGCTCAGCCAACAGAACAGGTCACTGCTGCAGGAGGGCTGGTCCTACATCTGCACCAGCTCACTGTTTCCTGCTGCTTCTCTTGTGCCAGCTCTGATGCCTCAATGAGCCGGTCAGAAGGGTAACTTAGCCAAAAAAACACCCCAACAACAACCTCCTATACCCCAGTAGATAGATACCAACGGCAAAAGTGGATCAAGAATATAGGGCAGGGAAAGGGACCTCAGTGCTGCCTGCAGCTTCTCCAAAAGGCTAAGTGGCATCCAAAGCTGAGTTAATTACTCATGGATACTACAGGGTGCAATTTCACTCCCACTTCTATCACCTTTTGTTGTCTGGGGATTGCCAGTGAGAAACCAATTCACCAGCCTAGCAGAAGACCAGACTGAATGGCTGTTTTTCTGCCAAGTTAGTGTATTGCATCAGCTCAGCAGAATGAACAGAGGGGGAAATGCCATGTGCAAGGAAGGAAGGTAGAAGGAGTGAGAGGAGAAAGGGAAGAAAGAAGCCCTTTTCTTAACAGATTGACTCAGCTGTTTGTCTGACAACCTCACATATGTGGTTTCACACTGTCCCTATTGCAGGAACTATAGACAGTCCTTTTCTCACACCCTCAGGCATGGGTTTATGTCCCCTCGTTTATGCCTCACCTGTACATCTGTGTGGCTGCCTGTGGTTCAGAGCAGCTCACTGCTCACCCAGGAACCATTTGTGCTTTTGATCAGCTCATCTTAGGTGAGATCATGGTGTGAGCTGAAGGAACAGCAGTGTGTGGCAGAGGAGGAGGGCAGCAGCCCTCTTTAGCAGCAATACAAATAAATGTGGCGTGCCCTTGACATGAAACTACACACTCAATAACTACTGTGGAGGCAGGCCTTGGTAGAGCTGGGCTGTAGGAATGAATGCCCATTTGAATGGGGACTACGGTTGATGGTCTACAGTCAGTATTGTGGAGTAGCCAGTTTGGATGGCTTTTCCAGCACATTATGGACACTCAGGGATCTCTGCAGCAGTCCTTCTAGGAGCTAAAATGGCTTAGGGGAACAATCTAAATCTTTGTAGATATGACAACAAAAATCAATGGTATTGTTCACTGCCATCTCCTGATCAAGTGGACTTCAAAAGCCTTTTCATAAAAGAAGCCAGAAGGAGAGGTGTAAGCTTCCAGGATGTGACGGACCATTTGTTATGCAACAAAAACTGTCAAAACATAAAAAGCCGGATTGACTTGCTGCAACTTCTGACTGAAGCAAGATTCCTGGTCTACAGCACTTGAAAGGGGCCACTGAATGCAACACTGATGAACATACATTTGAGCCAACTGTGCTTCACTCTATTGTTCACTCCCTCAGACTTTCAAGAAACTGAGTGGCATCTTACTCCCATAGAGCCTAAACCCACCTTTTGGCTCATGTCTTCTTCCATGTATGCCAGTCCTTTAATAGACGGTATTCCAGAAGAAGTGTAAAAGAGAGAAATAAATTTAAAAATAGGTGAATGCAGAAACAAAGAAAGAGAAGTAATTTAGCATGCACTATAACAAAGTACATAATTTTCCAATTACTTTTGTCTTGAGGGTATGCCCCAGAGAAAATGCTTTGATATCTAAATAAGTATTGGAGTCACGGAGTCTTTCTCCTAGATTTGCCACTGCCAAGAACTTTACTTTCTATCAGAGTACACAGAAATTGTGTCCTGTTTAAAACCAAGTCCTGTTTTAAACCAGAAGAAAACACTTGACACGGAATCATATGTAAACTCCTGGCTGTGCTGCTGGCCTCCTGAGTAACCCATGGGAAATTAGTTCATCTTTCTGTGCTTTTATTTCCCATAAATAATGACACACGTTCTTAGATGCTACTATTACTATGTAGCTGTAGTAATGTCCTAGTATGCTTGTGCAATAATTATAGTCCAGTGTTTACAATATTCCTCTTTCTGCTGAAAAAGGAGGTTCACTAACCAGGTATTATTAGGACGAACATCACAGAATCACAGAATTGTTAGGGCTGGAAGATCCTATTTCTAACCTCCCTACCAAGGCAGGGTTACCAGGAGCAAGTGACACAGGAACACACCCAGGTGGGTTTGGAATGTCTCCAGAGAGGGAGACTCCACAACCTCCCTGGGCAGCGCGTTCCAGTGCTCTGCCACCCTCAATCCCAAGAACTTCTTCCTCACATTGAGGTGGAACGTCATGTATTTTAGTTTATGGCCATTGCTCTTTGTCCTGTCATTGAGCACCATTGAAAAGAGTCCGGCATTATTCTCTTGACACCCACCTCTGAAATATTTTTATGTATTGATGAGATCCCTTCTCTGTCTTTTCTTCTCTAGACTAAACAGGCCCAGCTCCCTCGGTCTCTCCCAGGTAGAAGGATGTGTCAGACCCCTCATCACCTTTGTGGACCTTTACTAGACTCTATCAGTAGCTCCTTGTCTTTCAGGTACCGATGTCCTAAGATATCTTTGAGACAGGTTTAGCTCACAGAAGCTAAAAGCCAGGGACGGGCAGATGTTTCGCGCTGAGAGCCCACGACCCCGCTGACGATGGTTTCATTCGGTGCGTGCCGGGAGAGGACCCCCGACACCGATCCCTTAATCCTACATTTCCCGGCGTCACGCGCGCAGGGCGGCGCCACAGGAAGCGCGGCGCGGGTCTTTCCGGCCGTGCGCGCGCCCCGAGCGGAGGCGCGCCCCGAGCCTGCACCGACGAGACAAGATGGCCGGGCTGCCCCGCAGGATCATCAAGGTACGGCCGCGCGCCCTGCGCGCCGCGCGCCGCTCCGCCATGCCCCGCCGGGGGCGCCGGGCCAGA
>VZUI01052443.1:0-22976 GCA_013401135.1 Cettia cetti | reverse complement strand
CTCTCCTCTCCTCTCCTCTCCTCTCCTCTCCTCTCCTCTCCTCTCCTCTCCTCTCCTCTCCTCTCCTCTCCTCACAGCAGGATGACTGTGCCCACATTTTGCCTGCTGAATCAATAACTACCATTAAACCATCAATTTTCTACCCCAAAATGAGCTCTGGGGCTTTCGGGGCAGGAAGTGAGACCCTCACTCCATCTCCAGATGCACTCTTCCCATCCCCAGCTCTGTCCCCAGCCCTATCCCTTGCTCAGTGCTGGAGTGAGTGCTTGGATTCCAGGCAAGAAGTTCCCAGTCTCCTTTGCCTTTTAAGGCAACATCTGAGTGAGTTTGAGGCTTACAAATGCTAACAAGCCATGGCAATGCTCATTTTAGTCTATTTAGAGGAAACGGGAAGGCATTTCAGTTCATCAAAACACTGGTGATTAATCAACTGAGTACCAGGCTGTTTTCATTAGGCTTATTTTTAAAGGTCTGACATGCTGTGTAAAAATATTCCCCTAATAAATGTGCTTGTGACAGAGGGAATGGCACAGTGGGGGTGTAGCAGCACTGGTTTCCAGGTACTCAAGGTAAATATGCCAGTAGGCAGAGAGGAGTGAGCAGGTAGTACTCAGGATGGCCATGAAGAGGGGACAGCTGGCCCTGGGCTGCAGGAGAAGATGTGCTGGTGACCACTGGAACAGCCAGGGGTTCCAGAGCAGGGGAACAGTGCTTTTCTCTCTCCTCCACCCCTGCCACAGTCTGCCACCAATCTCCACTTCCAGCTGCGCTTCCAGCCTGGAGGCAAGGACTTAGGCATTATCACCAGTGGTGGGCTGGTGACACCTGAGACTGGCACCTGCAGTATGGGCTGGGCCAGTGGGACACACCAAGAGCCCAGGGATGGTGGAAAGGCGGGATGGGACACGGGCATGTTCCCTCCTGGGCACACATGTGGCCTCAGGCAGGGCCCAGAGCAGACCTGTTTTGGAGATGTCCCCAGGCTCCAGCAAGGGATGGAGATGGGCCACAGTGACCCTTGGTTTTAGAAACACAGATCTGGTTTCTTCCCTGAACATTTTTCCTCCTGATTCCTCCCCCTCAGCTGCCACTGGTGCTGGGTGCTTGCCAAGGGCTCTTCCAAAGCAGCTCTGCAGAAGATGAAGCAGCTTTGAACCCCTTTCACCCCCTGCAACTATCCAGCACTACTTCCAGTAACCTGCAGCTCTTAGATGGGATCCTTCTGATGCATCCCAAATTTGCTGGATGCAAATGATCCCACAAGTGCTACCCACAGTGGCAGAAACACCTGTGATGGTCACTGCATATCTGTGGCATTCACTTGTTCCCATACCTGGGTCACAACTGCCTCCTTTTGCCCCACCTCTTTTCCCTGACTTCTCCCAGCTCCCTTTCTCCTGATTCCTTTCCCCCCACCTCTTTTCCCACATCCCATTCTCTGGCTCCAGGTCTCTCCTCCCCCAAACTTGCCCCACAGCACAGCACATGGACACACATCAATGGATGGAAGCTTTAACCAGATAACAGGACATTTCCAGCACGTGCTGCAGCAGCTTTTCCAAGCAGGGATTTGCCATGGATTTCATTTTCCTCACCAGTTTCATTTGCTTAGAATAAACAATCGCCTTCTCCAAGCATGGGAGAGGTTGCTGGTCATTCTCACCAGGGTTTTTCTCCCTTTCTTCAAGATCTGCTCATCCCTGGCCAAAGCCTTTGCTCTTCTTGGTCTGGCATATGCCCAGGATGCTCATGGGAGACTCAGAGCTCCTCAGTGTTAGACTGGATGAGCTTGGGCTGCGAAGGAGAAAGATTTTTGGGGCAGTTGGTGTGACGATGAGGCTCCTGGCTCTGACTTGAGGGGTTCTCAGCATGTGGACACCAAAGGGTCACAGAGTCCTTAGTCCTTAGTCCTTAGTCTTCTCACAGGAACCTGCAACCTGGGCACTACCAAACACCTTGGAGAGGCCCTATTGGATACTGGCAGGGAAACACCAGTGTCCTCATTCCACAGTCCTCCTGCCAGTGCTCTTCCTCCACCAAGGTGCTTCAGGATGTCACTGAGCACCAGTACACCATCCTGGTGCTGGGAACAGTGCCAGAGGAGGTGGCATCACCTGCTCTCTGCAGCACCCAGGACACCTCTGGGAGCCCCATCCCTGGGATGACAGCAGTGGGGGCTGCTGTGGATGCAAGGCTCTGTAGAGGTCTGGCATGAGTCTTCCTGTCCCTCTTCAGCCTTGCACCAGGGAGCCAAGAAATCTCTTAACTAAATAAACAGCTCTCTCGTCCCAATGGCATTTGTTTATACACCAGGTACAAACAGTCCTCAGGGCTGCCCATGCACAGCCAGTTCTTTCCACAAAAATCTGTCCCTGAGGGCTGCCAGTACTGTGTGTGGGGAAAGCTCAGCCTCATGCTGCCCCAGCATGGACACTGTGGAGCCCTGGGATGGAGAGGAGGAGGCCAGCTTGGCTGCAGACTGGGGTGTCAGGATTCAGATTTGGGGTTCCAGGCACTGGCTGAAGCCACAGTGCTGTCCTAATCATGAGAGGGTCCAGGGAAATTGTAAAGGCATCACAGCTGCCTCTCCCAGAGGCACGTTCCTTCCTCCTTTACCTGGAGTCCTAAAATCCCCCCAGGAAAGATGATGGGCCAGACCAGTGGTGACGACCTGCATGTTCCCTAGCCATGGAGGAGGGAGAAGGACATTTAAATTGCCAAACCTTGATGTGAAATTCATGGTATGATCCTCCACTGTGCAGCAAACTTGGTCCCAGTGTCAAATTAAGTTCATCTGCCTTCAGCCACCTGAAGCATTGGCTCCTCTGTCTTGGGAAAGGGTGTGTTTCATGTCATGGAGTCCCAGACTAGACTGGGTTGGAAGAAATCTTAAAGCTCATCCCATTCCACCTCCTGCCATGGGAGGGACACCTTCCACTATCCCAGGTTGCTTCAAGACTTGTCCAGCCTGGCCATGGACACTTCCACGGATGGGGCAGCCACAGATTCTCTGGGCACCCTGTGCCAGGGCCTCACCACCCTCACAGGGAGGAATTTCCTCTCAATATCACACCTAACTCTGCCCTCTGGCAGTTTGGAGAGAAGGATGGGAACCATATCAAAGGTTGTACCAATGCTGATGGAGCCTCCTCCCAGCCCCTCAGCCATAGCTGAATGCTGCAATGAGGCATTGGCTGTGTCCCCAAGCTGCTGCAGCTGGCTGTGGCCAGCAGCAATGCCCAGGACAGGCAGTACCAAGGGCAAGGATCAGGTGCTTGCAAAAATGACCAAAACTTCCTTCTGAGTTTCCCTCAGACTCTTCAAGTTCAGTCCTTCCCTCTTATGATGTCTTTGGACACTGGGAATGGATGTGCTGGGAGAACCTCATGTATTAGAAAGCAATAAATACCTCAGATGGTCCCAAATGCTCCCATTTCCTTGGTTTTCTGCTCAAAAGTGCAAACGGCTGCTGAAAGGAGAATGGTTTTGCAGAGCCCAGGGTTGGAGTGACGGCTGGGTCAGCAGTGTCACTGGGGACACTGCTGTGAGTGCTCGCCTGCTTGCACACAAATCCAGGGCAGTGTGGAGAGTGTTGGGCTACAGACTGAAAAGCCACCAAGAATCCAGCTGGAAACCATTTAGGAAAGGTGGGAAAGCACCTGGGAAACAGACACTACCTCCATCCCTAGTTAGAAAAATTACTAAAAAATGGTAACTTATAAGGGGTATGAGAGAAGGTGCCTCCTACAGCTTGTTAGTTTATGTCCTGTTAGGAAGGGTATCCTGCAGACCTCCAGAGCCTTTTGGGAGGGGGCTGGAGGCAGAAGGAGAGCAGAGCTGCCTTAGAGAGTGGCAGCAGGACCTCATCACACCTGGGTCCTGCATGCTCTGCCTACGTTCAAGGCACTCAGAGGCTGAACCCTTCTCTGGAGCTGAGACCTCAGCTGGGCCAAACTGACTCTTTCAAAGGTCAGCAACAGGCTGTAGGATGTTCCCATTTGACAGAGGTCAGTGATAGTGAGACTGGGGTGACAAGTCTGTAAGTCAGAGGCTCCTGTTTCGGTAATTCCCAGGTGTTTTTCTCTCCCTAGGAAAGCAGGTTGAGCAAGAATAAGGGAGACAAAAATCAAGAAGAAAAAGGAAAGGAATCTCCTTCCAAAGACCTGTCCCATAAACGAGATACTAAAGTGGGGAAAGACTCTAAAAGGGAAGAAAGTGTTCAGAAAACAGACCCAAAAGGTAAAGCTGAGACTGAGACCAAGACGAAAGAGAACAAAGCTATGAACTCTAAAGTCAAGGCCATGGAGAAAAAAATAATGGGGAAGGACAAGAAGGAGGAAGAGGAGGGTTCAGTGTTGAGGGAGGACACAGGGAAGGACAAAAAAGAGGAAGAAAAGAGCTCAGAACTGAAGAAGGATGCAGGGAAGGATAAAAAGAAGGAAGAGAAGGTCTCAGCAGCAAAGAAGGAGACAGAGAAGAAAAAAAATCAAGAAGAAAGGGATTCAGCATCAAAGGACACAGGGAAGGACAAAAAGGAGGAGAAGAGTTCAGAGTCAAAGAAACAGGCAGAAAAAGAGGTAAGAGGGGAAGGTAAGAAAGAAAATTATAAAAAAGAAGAGGAAAAGGCTTCAGCTGTGAAAAAATCCAAGGCAGATGATAAGGATAAATCCCAGGAAGAAGCGGAAAAGGCAGAAAAGGCAGAAAAGGCAGAAAAGGTGGAAGAGAAACAAGAGGCCAAGGCAGGAGACAGGAGCAGCCCTTCCAAGGCTTCCTCCAGCAGCTCCGCTGATCAAGCCAAGGATGATGAAGCCTCCAGCATCTTTGATGAGCTCATTGAGAAGGTGAAGAACAATGATGCTGAGGTGACCGAGGTAAACGTGAACAACTCTGACTGCATCAACAACGAGACCCTGGTGCGCTTCACCGAGGCCCTGGAGTTCAACACTGTGGTCAAGGTGTTTGCCCTGGCTAACACCCGCGCTGATGACCATGTGGCCTTTGCCATTGCCATAATGCTCAAATCCAACAAGGTGCTGACAAGCATCAACTTGGACTCCAACCACATCACGGGCAAGGGTATCCTGGCCATTTTCCGGGCACTGTTGCAGAACAACACACTGACAGAGCTACGTTTCCACAACCAGCGGCACATCTGTGGGGGAAAGACAGAGATGGAGATTGCCAAGCTCCTGAAGGAGAACACCACGCTCCTGAAGCTGGGCTACCACTTTGAGCTGGCTGGGCCACGCATGACTGTCACCAACCTGCTGAGTCGAAACATGGACAGACAGAGGCAGAAACGCCTCCAAGAGCAGAAACTGGCACAGGAACGGGAGGAGAAGAAAGACCTCCTGGAGGTGCCCAAGCTTGGAGCACTGCCAAAGGGGTCCCCCAAGGCATCCCCACAGCCATCCCCCAAGGCTTCCCCCAAAAGTTCTCCCAAGAAAGGGGGAGCACCCACCATGCCACCCCCACCTCCTCCTCCACTTGCCCCACCACTGATGATCAATGAGAACCTGAAGAACTCGCTCTCGCCAGCCACACAGAGGAAGTTGGGAGACCGGGCGCTGCCAGTCCAGGAGAAGAACTCTCGGGACCAGCTCCTGGCAGCCATTCGCTCCAGCAACCTCAAACAGCTCAAGAAGGCAAGTGTGGGGCCAGGTTGGGCCCGTGCACAGGGTGGGGCTAGGAGCTGGGGGCTGAGGTCATAGCTACTGTCACTCTGGCAGTGTCCTTTTCTGGAGTCGGGTATCCCTGCTCCCAACCCCTGCACAGGGGCAGATCCATCTCTTTGCCAAGCATATGGGGAAGGAAAATTCATCCTTTAATACTATCCCTGCAGAGCAGATGGGGTCAGCAGGTCCATCCCTTGGCAGAGAGTATGACAGGTGTAGATCCATCCCTTGGCAGAGCTCCTGTGTTGGACAGATCCACAGGTTGCGACACAAGGGAGAAGCCATCTATAACTTATAACTTACTGGGCTCTTGATATCTTCTTGTTATGGCTGAGTCTGTGCCCCTGTGGTGGAAGGTAGCTCAGGATGGCTGGAGAGGCTTCATCTGCATTTAAACAACTGAAGCATTCCTTGATGTCAGCCCCAGTTCTGGGGCTGCCACACTTGACTAAGCCTTTTGAACTCTTTACATATGAGAAACTGAATGTTGCTCTGGGGGTACTGACACAGCACCTTGGGGACCAGTGGAGAGGTGTGGCCTAGCTCTCAATACAGCTAAACAATGTTAGCCAAGGGTGGCCTGGGTAATTGAAAGCTGTGGCAGCAGCTGCCCTCCTAATACAGGAGGCCCATAAATACACCCTTGGGCAGCACATTGTCGTGTATGTACCCCACACAGTAATAACTGTGCTGGAACAAAAGGGCCTAATGCTGGACTCAGCATGGAGCCTTGAAACCTCTCACATACTCCAGGTGGTTTGTGTCCCTGTTGGGCTGTCCATGGGCTGGAGTGTAGGGACAGGCTGCCTGGCCAAGAGAAAGAGGTCATTGAATGGTTTGGGTTGGAAGAGACCTTGGACATCATCTCTTTCCTGCCATGGGCAGGGACACCATCCACTATTCCAGGTTGCTCCAAGCCCTGTCCAACCTGGCCTTTAACACTTCCAAGGACAGGGCAGCCACAGCTTCTCTGGGCACCTTGTGCCAGCGACTTATCACCTTCACAGGGAGGAATTTCTCCCCAGTATTCCATCAACCCCAGTATTCCATCAAGAGCATGGATGTCCCTGCACCATGTCAGGGACATTACTGCATCCCCTCCCTTTGCTCTCCCAGTAATGGGATGTCTTTCCCTGCAGGTGGAGTTGCCAAAGCTGCTGCAGTAGGGAAAGGGAGGATTTTTCCCCTGCAGCCCATGGCAGACCCCCAGACACTGACTTTTCTCGTGACTGTTTCCATGACAAGCCCTTTGGAACCTGCAGTGACTGACACCAAGGAGCAGGGATCTCTCTGGGACACGGAGGACGGGCCAGGCCCAGCAGGACATGATGGAGGATGTATTTATTTTTTGATGGTTATGAAGCCTTCAAGTTCGCTCTTCTACCAGCACGGTGCCCCACCAGAGATGCCAAGAATAGAGCAAGGGTCTGCAGAGCTGATCCTTATGGAAATCCCCCATCAGGGCATAACGAAGGGGTTTGGCACCCTCTCTCCAGGGTCCAGCCTGGGGTGAGCAGGGGTACCCCCAGCCTTGGGGGGGGAGCAGTGGATTCCCAGACCATCATTACATCACCACAAGGTGTCTGGGTGGCCGGCAGAGTTTTGGGGTTCAGACACAGTAGTGGCTGCAGAGTTGCGGGTTCAGTCTTGATGTCAGGAGGAATGGGAGGGTCGGTGAAGGGAGAAGCTGGGGAGAGAAGGGGCATGGAAGTGGTGGGACATGGGGAGCCAGGAGCTTGGGGCATCTTGTATGCACTCACAGCAATATGAGGGTAGCCCCAGAACCCTTAGAGCATGGAAACTAATCTCAGAGAGAGTAGGGAAAGCACTGGCTCAAGGGGGGTAGTAGGTTTTGGGGTCATGTGATGCCCACCCTCCCCCCCCATCCTTCCTGTCGTGACACCTTAATTATGATTTGTATGACTGCGGCCACTGCATCAGCAATAAAGCTCACCCAATGCTTCCTTGTGCCTCTGGACAGCTGCACACCCCCAGACCCCAGAGGCGCAGGGGGTGTCTGGGAATGGACTCAGCAACCTCAGCCAGGGGCAGCTCTTCCCTCTCCCACAGCCCACCCTAAACTGGGCACCCTGGGACCACCTGGACACCCCAGCCTGGGTGTCCCCAGTCACCCACCCATCCAGATTCCCCCCAAATGGAGCACCCAGGACCCCTCAAATGGGACACCCAACCCCCTCCAAATGGGGCACCTTGCTGCTGTTGGACATGGACAACCAGGCACCCAGAGCCATGTAGACACTCCAAAACTCTGGAGTCATTCAGAACTGGGCACCTCAGGACCACTCCACAGTCACCTCAAACCTTTTGAGTCTACCCAGAAATGGGCATCTTGGGGCTGCCCCAGGGTCACCCCGAATCCCAAGGTAATCCAGAACTGGGTGCCTTAGGACGACCCTAAAAGCCCGGAGTAACCCCAAAACTGGGCACTCCAGCCCCCGGGGTCGCCTCAGCGTCACCCTAAAATCTCGGGGTCACCCAGAACTGCTCTCACCCCAGGCACCACGGGGCTGGGGCTGTTTTGGGGGTGAAGCAGCACCCGGGTGTCCCCTGGGAGGTTCCCCCTTTCCCCGTGCGTGGCTGAGAGGAGGCTCCCGGTACCAGTGAAACGCCGTTTTGAGGGATATTTCTGCAGCCGCGCAGTGCCGTGGCCCCAGCGGGAGGAGCGGTATCGGTACCGGGGGGTCCTCACGCTCCTTGCCCCTTTGCACACCCCCTTGGGGCGGCCCCTGCTAACGCGGGACCCCAACTGAGCACCGCGGGGCCATAGGGACATCCCACACCGGGCATCCGACCGGCCCCGGGGTCAGAGCACCAGGTGCGTCACCCGAACACAGGCGGTGTCACCTAAAACCACGGGGACCCGGGGCGGACCGGGGCAGTGCAGCTCCCGGGGGGGATGGAGGGCCCGGCAGGGGGCGCCGTTAACGCACTGGGGGCGCTGCTTTGCGCAGCGGGGCTGGTAGGGGGCGCTGTTAACGCACCGGGGCCGCCGCTAACGAACCGGGGGCGGAGCGGCGGGCGGCGGGGTCGGTAAGGGGTGCGGTGCAGCCCCGGCCCGTCCGGTCCGTCCCGGCCCCGGTAGCGGCGGTGCTCGGCGGGGGCTGTCGGGGGTGTCTGGTTCTGCTCCCCCCGCTCGGTACCGGGGAACCGGCGCAGGGCTCACGGCGGCGGCGATGGACGGCGGGGCGGCGGCATGAGGCGGCGGCGGCGGCGGGGGGGAGCATGGCGGCGGCGGGCGGCGGCGGGGCGCGGCGGGGGCTGCTGAAGCGGAAGCCGAACTTCACGCTGCAGGAGCTGGAGGTGCTGATGAGCGAAGTGCTCAGGTACGAGCCGCTGCTGTTCGGCGCCGCCGCCGGTACCGTAAACGCGTACGAGAAGCAGAAGATCTGGTGGCGGATCACGCACAAGGTGAACGCCGCCGGCCGCCACCAGCGCGACATCGGCGAGGTGAAGAACCGCTGGCGGGGGCTACGCCGCCGCGCCGGGGACAAGATCAGCCGGCACCGGCTGGAGCGGCAGGGCCCGGCCGGCAGGGCCGCCGCCAGGAACGGGAACACCGGGAGCACCGGGAATAACGGGAGCAACGGAACCGGCGCAGCCGAACCCGGCCCGGGGCCTTCCCCCGCCCCCGCCTGGGGTCCTCGCAGCGCCAGCGGAACCGACCCTCCGATGCGCAGCGCCGAGGGGTCGGCACTGCACGGTGAGTGTGCAGGGAGCGGCGGGTGGACAGGGCACGGACGGAAAAGTGGAGAGATGGACGTGTGAGGACCAGGACACGGACGCGGGGGACCGGGGCTAGGACAGGAGAGAACGGGGCAGGATCACGGAAATGCTGGGACCGGGATGTGGAGGGTCCGGCACACAGACACAGGCACTGGGACAGGTGTATGGTGGGACAGGGACATGAAGAACCAGGACACAGATGTGGGAGACCGGGGCAGGCACTTGCTGGGAGACCAGGATGGGACATGGAGGACCAAAACAGGGGCCACGGATGAGGTGGAATGGGATATGGAGAAACGGGTTTAGGAAGTGGGGACAAGCAACAAGTAAATGGGGACACTAGGACCAGGGCAGATGCATGGAGGAAAAAGGTCAAGAGAGAAGGACCAGGACATGTGGGACCAGGACATGGACATGGGAAATCAGGACACAGACACAGGGCCATTGGGATTGGGAGAGGATGGGAGGAATGGGGACACAGGGGACCAGGACCAGGATGGGAGTGGATCAGGATACAGGAGACCACGATAGGAGACCATGGAGATACTATGACAAGGATGTGTGGGTCCAGGACACAGACATGGGGGACTGGAACGCAAGAGAACTGAGACTGAAACAAGTTGCTCGGACCAGGACAGGTGCACGCAGGGACACAGGAGACCAGGACCAGGGTATAGGGGATCATGAAAGGGACATAACCCGACCAGGATACAGGGGCAGGTGCATGGAGAGATGGGGATGGGGACTCAGGGGACCTGGTTCAGCAGCTGGAGAACCAGAACAGAGGGCATCAGGACAGGGACATGGGGAACTGGGACAGGGATGCAGAGGCACTGGGACCAGTACAGGGACATGGAGTAACCAGGACACAGGGGACCAGGACAGAAACATAGTTCTGGGACAGGGACACAGGAGACCAGGACCAAGAGCAGGGGATGAGAAGCAGGAAACTGGAAATAGGTCAGGTGTGTAGAGGGACCAAGACAGGGGCACAGGAGATTAAGGCCAGGACAGAGACAGTGGGGCCATGCCATGGGGGACCGGGACATGGATACTGGGGACAATGGCAGGGACATGGAGGATTGGGACAGGTACATGAGGGATATGGGGGCATCCTAAGGCATCACTAGGCCTCGGAGAGATTCATGGAGGGACTGGGACACAGATCCGGGGAAGCAGGGCAGGGATGTGAGGGGACTGGGGTCAAGATATGGGAAAAACTGGGACCAGGACACTGGGACCAGTACACGTGCATGGAGGGACTGGGGCAGGAACAGTGGGGCAGGGACACAGAAGGAACAGAGTCAGGGTTGAGGGATAGGAACATGGAGTATTGGGACAGGGACACAGGTGACAAAAATGTGGAAGGACCAGGACAGGGACATAGGAGACATGGAGAATAACGGGCACCTGGACCAGGACAGAAGAGTAACAGGATCAGGACAAGGATATGAGTGATTGGGATTAGGACAAAAGGCAGGGGATACTGGGACCTGGACAAGGATAATAAGGGGCTGGGAACAGGGCAAAGACATGGTGGGGTTGGGACAGTGACATGGAGCAGGACAAAAACAAGGAACATGCCAGTACTGGGACCAGAACAGGGCTATGGGGGTTAGTGGGGTGAGGTGGGCATACCAGGACCATGCAGGCACATAGAGACACCACATTCAGGACAGGTGTACCGGAGTACTGGGAACAGAAGGGGGACAAGGGACAGAGGATAGGGTTGAACCATCATGAAGGACACGGGACTATGGAGATATGTATAGATGGAACCAGGAATAGGTGCAGGAGAGGGGATGTGGGAGCATAGGGATGGAGAAAACGGTCTGTCACTTGGTCCGTGGCATTGGGGGACACGGGAGATCTCTGCAGCTGCCCTGTGCTCCCCGTCCCTCCCACAGGTGTCAAGGAGGAGCCGGTGAAGGAGGAGCCTGTGGAGGTGAAGACTGAGCCCTTCCACGGCCCCGCTGCCGACGGCATTCCTTGCCGCGGCTCAGACTGCCGGCTGCCCCTCACCGGCATCTGCTCGCCCAGTGAGCTGTGTGAGGGCTGGAGCCGGAGCACCCCACACCCCGCACCCTCCGAAGTCTCCGTTGGCGACCTAGGCGGGCAGCAGGAGCCTCTGGGCTCCGACTTCCCGAGTCTGCTGTTGGAGCAGGAGGCCGAGCAGCTCAGTCACTGCAGCGGAGGAGAGACGGGGCCCCCTGGGGCGGCGGGGCTGGACGGGACGCCCGAGTGCCCCCAGCTCAGCCTCGTGCAGTCCAATGAGCGGCTGGTGCAGGAGATGCGGGCGTTCCGCCGGGAATACGCCGAGAGCCGTCGGGAGACCACGGCGGTGCTGCACAGCATCGCCCAGGCACTGGGCACACTCAGCCGCAGCCTGGCTGAAATCCGTGACCTCTACCTCCGGGAGCAGGGGGTCCCCAGATCCTGAGCCCCGCACGCAGCTGGCTGTGTACACACCCCCCTATCCCTCCTCCCAGAACCCACCTCGCTGCTACTACTACTACTACTACTACTACTACTATTGTTATTATTATTATTATTATTTATTTATTTGAGGGTTTTTTATTTTCCTCTTCATCCCACTCCAATAAAACTTGGAGTTGCACCCCCACGGCTCCCCCCACCCTGGGCACCTCAGAGGGTTTTGGGGGATGATGGGATGCAGGGGCCTGGGAGATAGGACAGGGGTTTGGCTTTCTGGGTGGCTCTTGCCTGGCTTTCCTCCTGGACTGATGGATTCTGGTCACAAATTTAGGCAGCAATGCTGGGGGGCTGAATCCCACCAGGATCAACCATCGGGGTGACACTTCACCAACTCACCCACCTCTTAATCCTGTCCAGGGGAGGGGGCGTGGAATAGAGGAATTGTTCATGCGCTCACAGTCCCAATCCCAGCACTGAAATTGCTGTTTTCTCACCCAAAATATTCCAAGAGTGGTTTGACACCCCCATTTTGAGCGACGGGGCCTGGGTGGGCGGCAGCATTCCAGGCTGGCTCATCCAAGCAGCTGATTTGGTGAGAATTACCACCCCAACACAATTTTGAGATGAAGTCTCGGGAGTAGAAGGGTCAGGGTGGAATTCATGTTTCCTCACCTTACAGTTCACGGGAAGGGGTCGCGGGCGTTGCCCTCCCCTTTTTTCCCCAGTCACCAACAGTCAACGAGACGTCACAAGGCTGTGGGCACAAGACATGGTTTAATGCCAACCCCGGGGGAAGAGCAGGGGGTGAATCCAGGGGTGAGCGTGCAGGGAGACAGCGGTGCACGGCCCTCAGGGGACCCCCCTGGGGGACCTCCCCATGGGTGCTCGGGGCACTGGCACCCAGAGCCGGGGGAGAAGGCACCCACAAAGGGCCCAGTGTGCAGCACAAGGGCTGCCCTGTTCTGCTGGCACCAGATCATCCCAGGAGGGCTGGGAAGAGCCCAATCCAGCGCCAGCTGGGGCAGTCCCCCAGCGCCAGGGAGGATCCCAGGGGTCTCCAGTCTGGCCCCACTGGCTGGCGGCAGGTGTAGCGGTCCCTGTGGGGGCTTATGCTCCGGGATAGCTGGGCTGTGCCGGGACGTAGGGTGGTGGTGCTGCGTGGGAAGCAGATGGGGTGTCAACCAGGCCAAGGGGTTCCCACAGGAATAGGGAGGGTCCCCTTTCTCGCCCCGGT
Organism: Cettia cetti; assembly: GCA_013401135.1. NCBI lineage: Eukaryota > Metazoa > Chordata > Aves > Passeriformes > Sylviidae > Cettia > Cettia cetti. The sequence continues at coordinate 9,887 of VZUI01052443.1, read as the reverse complement.
GCTCACCTGTGGGGTTGTAGACAGGAGAGCCGGAGGGGTACATGGGGTACTGGGTGGCAGCGCTGGGCGGGGGGTACATGGCCATGGGGGTGAAGCCAGGCTGGGGAGGCATAGGGCTGGCTTTGGGGTCCATTGGGAAGGGAGCTGGGGGAGCTGCGGGGGTGTAGCTGGACAGGGGGATTTCCAGGCCTGTGGGAGAGATTGGGGAGGTCTGTGGCACCCCAGCACAGGTTCAGGGATGGTGCTGAAGGGTCATAGTGGCCCTCAGGGTGGTGGGCACTGGAGTGTTATCCACAGCACCCACCCCAGTGCCCAATTTACCTCCCACATCCCTTCATCAATCCCCCTCTGCATTCCAATAGCCCCCGTTCTCCTTGCCTCTCCCACCACCCCTCCCACCCCACACCTACAGGACTCCCTCTCATCCCTTCAGCTTCTACCTTGCACCCCAACACCCCTGTGCATCTCCAGCCGCCCCCCAGACCCCTTCAGCCTGTAGTTACAGGAACCTGCAAGCCTCCTTACCTGCAACTTCCCCCTTTTCACCCCCAGCCCTCCCTGCCTTCCTTGAGGCCCCCTCAAAATCCCACCATCCTGTACCTCAGGAACCCTCCTGCAGCCCACCCATCCTTGCTGCCCAACCCCCACACTCCAATTCCCCCTACATTCTTTCAGGCTCCCCTCCTTGCCTCTTTCCAAACCCCTCCCCTCTCCACCTACAGGACCCTCTTGCACCTCCCACCTGTATAGCCCCACCCGCCACACCACTTCCCACAGGCCTCCGTCCAGGCTCCCCCAATCCCCTACCCTGTACCTACAGCACTGTCATGGACCAAGCCTCCTCCTGCACCCCCATCCGTGCATCCCCCATCCATGCAACCCCCATTCCTGTACCCTCCCATTCCCCCAGGTCCTCTTAACCCTGTACCTTCTTACCTGCAGGACCCTCTTGATCCTCTCCTCCTGCACACTCCCATCCCTGCATCCCCCATCCCTACAGCCCTCCACCAGACCCCCATTCCCCCTGAACTCCACTAGGCCCCCTCAATCCCACTCCACCCCCTTTTCCTACAGGAGCCTCCTGCACCCCCATCCCTGCCCCCCAGCTCTGCACCTTGCAGGGGGGTGCGGAGGTGCTGCCGGCGCTGGTACAAGTAGCAGCAGGAGCACATGAAGCAGCAGACGATCGTGGTGACGATGGCGATGAAAAGCACCACGGCTGAGGCAATGCCTGCGATGGTCTTGGGGCTGTGGGACCCCCAGGTGTGGGGAGCAGGGCCTGGGGGGCACCCTGGGCACACACCCCCAGCCAGCACCCACTGATACTGCCCACTGCCCACTGCCCAGAACCAATGTCCAATTACACTGTCCAACACTGCTATCAGCACCCGGTACCAGTGACCACTGCCCAGCACCCAGTAGCATTGCCCACCCACTAGCAGTGCCCAGTACCAATGCCCACTGCCCATCCAGTAGCAGTAACAAGTGTCTAGCACTGCCCAGCACCCAGTGCAAGTTTTCAGTACCAACATCCAGCATCTAGTGCCAACACCCAGTACCAGTGACCAACATGCAGCATCCATCCCACAATGCACAGTGCCCAGTATCAGGGCACAGCATCCAGTGCCCAGCACCCAGAATCCAATACCAGCATCCATTACCAATGCCAAGAGCCCAGCACCCAGTACCCAGTAGCAGTGCCTAGTACCTGCTGCAAAGCGCCAATGCCAAGAGCCCAGCAACCCAGTACCAGTATCCAACACCCAGCACCACTGCCCAGTGCCCAGTACCCAGCACTCAATGTCCAACACCCAGTATTAGTGTTCACCACCCAGAGCCAACAGCACCGCACCTGCATTCAGCATCTCGTAGTAGTGCCCAGTGCTCAAGACCCAGTGCCCCTGCCAAGTACCAGTGCAGAGCACCCAGCATCTAGCACTTGGTGCCACTGCTCAGTACCAATGTCCAACACCCAGTACCACTGGCCAGCATCCAGTACCAGTGCCCAGCATGCAATACCAGTGCACAGCACCCAGCATTCAGTATGAGTGCCCAGTAGCAGTGCTCAGCACCCCTGCTGAATGCCCAGAACTCAATGCCCAGCACCCAATACCAGTATCCAGCACCAGCATCCCGCACCCAATGCCTAATCTCACTACAAAGGCCCAGATACCACTGCCCAGCACCCAACACCAGTGCCCAGCACCACTGCACCACTGCCCAGTGCATAGCACACAATGACCAGCACCCAGTCCCAGCACCCAGCCCACCCAGGGGCACCCCCAGCCCCAGCTGTGGCACCTGAAGGCAAGGCAGTGGCGCTGCTGGCGCTCGGTGAGCAGGCGCAGAGGGTCTCGGCAGCAGTACCGCTGGTGGCACGTGCCGCAGCAGAAGGTGAAGAACTCACAGTCGAAGCCGGGGTGCCATGACCCGTTTCTGTCCACGTACCAGAGGCAGTCTTCGCCCCCAGCCACTGTGGACAGTCGCCCATCGTCAGAGCCTTGGAGCACCTGGCCATCATGATCCTCGGGGGCATCAGCAGCCCTTCAACCCCCACATGAGCACAGCCCATACCCCACTGTATCCTATTCCCTTGTACCCCGGTCCATTCTGCCCCATGTACCCCCAAAATGTGCCCCTATACACCCCCAAATACCATGCTCCTTCCTGTGCCCCTGTCCCTCATACCCAGCTCCACATCCTCCATACCCTGTTCTATCCTGCCCCTGTGTATCCCCATATCTTGCTCCATCCCACCCCACTTCCTTCCAAACCCGGCCCCTAGGTTTGGAAGGTACTGCCACACCCTGCTCCATCCAGCCCTACACCCTTGAAGACCCCACTCCATCCCACCCAGCTCTCCGACCCCTCCAGATTCCTCCAGATGCCCCCAGCTTCCTCTCTTTCCACGTGTTCCAGTTGCACTTCCCGCTCTATTTCTGTCCAAGCCACCTGTCTTCCCAGAAATAGAGACAGGCTGAGGTCCAGGGGCGGCTGGAGGCACCGGGGCAGCAGGCGGGGAGTCACGGAAATGGGCTTTGCAGGAGTCTCACATGGCATTATTCACACACCCCAAAATGGGATTACGGCAGCTCAGGGATAAGTGGGGAAACTGAGGCACAGTTTCGTGCAGGGTTCGTGCATGGGAAGCCCCCAAATTCCCCGGGGCTGAGCATCCCGGCTCGGTTAGCCACTGGCTCTGTGCTTGCTGTTCCCGGGCGTCAGCAGCTACCGGGGACACCCCGAAAGCGGCAAATGGGAGGCGGTTTTGGGGCGGGGCGGGGGGGGCGGGGCGCGCGCGTAGACAGTGCTCAGGGGGACGCTTTGTTGCAAGCAACCCCCAGTCAAAGGGGCCGTGTGTGGCACGACTCACAGTCACGGCTGGTGGCACCAAGTCCCACCCAGCAAGATTCCCGTGTCACGGATGGTGGCACTGTGTCCAGTCACAGGGTGACACCGGATCCCCGGGCCCTCCCCGGTTCCCGTAATGTCTCTTACCCATCGAGGCGGCCACGGCGACCAGCAAGGTCCCAGCCAGGGGCCAGCCGCTCCCGAGGCCGCCGGGCCCCATCCCGGGGCCGGGGCCGGTGTCCCCGCTCAGCGCTGCCCGGGGCCGCTCCCGTGGCCGGTTGTGGTGCCGCTCACTCTCTGACGGCCAATCCCGGTTCCGCCTGGTGCCGGTGCGGGGCCGGCGCAGGCCCGCAGTGACGCCGCAGCCCGGCGGCGCTCGGTTGCTGCCCAGTGTCCCCCCCTCTCCCGCCACCCCCCGGCGCCGCCTCACACCGCAACCACCGGCCCCCGCCCGCCCCCACGGGGAGGAGCGGCGCCGCCGGCCCCGGGCATTGGCAGGGGCGGGCGGGGATGCAGGGACCGGAGTGAAAAAATTGTCACTAGGATCTGTCCACCTTAGGGGCAACGGGTGAATCCTCTAATACTCTCCCTTGATTGTTTGTACTGTCCACCCTCCCCCCCCATTTTTCTCCCACCCCCACCCCCAGACCTGCAGCTGCTTTTAATCTGGGCCAAGATTTTTTTTTTTTTTCTGTGATCCAGTTATTTTTGTCTGTGTTCCATGATCCGGAGCTGGAAACAATAGACTCGGGCTGGCATTTGCCCCAAGAGCGATCAGTTCCCCAGAGTGGGTGTCCCCTGTTCTTCACTAGGGACAACCACCACTATGCCGCCCCGGCAACCCTTATTTCGCCTCCTCCCGCAACTCATCCTTTCGCTCCTCCTTGCACCACTTCCCGCACCTCCACCGCACCCCATCCCCTACATCCAATCCCTTCACCATCCCCTGCTCCCCATCATTTCCCCTCCCAGCATCCCTACTCCCACCTCATCCCATCCCTGCACTCCTTATTTGCCTGTCCTGCACCCCATCACTTTGGTTCCTAGCAGCCTTTCTTGAACCCTATCCTTTCCCTGAATACCTTATTTCCCTCCCCCTGCACCCCATTCCCTTCACCCATCCTTGCACCCCTCCCCTGCGCCCTTCCTGCCCACCCTCCTGCACCCCAACCCTGCACCCCTCACCTCCATTCCATCCTTCCCTTCTACTCCTTTGCCTCCTTCCCAGCCTTGGTCCCTGGGTGTCAGGGGTGCACAGCTGGAGGCACCCTCTTGGCACTGGGATCACACCATTACTGCCCTGAGCACAGCCAGACCCCAAATCCATGGATCCCATCCTGACAATGACAACTGGACGCAGGGATGGGGGACCTCAGGGGGGACATGGAGGTGACACATCCTGAGAGTGACGTATCCCAACAACCACCTTTATTAGAGAGCAGAACTTCAAATTCAGGGTTGTGGTGACACCAAGGTCACCATAAGCACTGGGGTCACTAGTGTCCCTATCCACACTGCAGTGCCAGTGAGGGAACACAGGGTGGGGGCCAGCCCCTGCCACCCTGCTGTGGCTCCCTCTCCTGCCCCCATGCCGGGGTGGGGAGGCATAAGATGTCCCCCCAGTCCCTGGGCCAGCCAGGATGTGCCCCTGTCCCTGGGTAGGGGTGTAGGCACTCACACCTGTGTGACAATCTCGCTGTTCTCGGGCATATAGACCTGCATGGGCACGCTGGCTGCTGTGCGTTGCAGCACCTGCACCGGGGGACCCTGGGAGGACAAAGATGCTGTGGGTGTTGTTGGCGCACCACCTTATCTGAGAGCACCACTGGGGGCACATCACAGCACCAGGGTTGGGCTGGGGGAGTTGTGGGGGCATGGCTACAAGTCCACACTTGCCCGGCATGTGTCCCAGCTGTGCCAGGGGTGCATTTGTCCCAGCGAGACTCCCAGGTGGAGAGGGAGAGCTGGCCACTGAAATGTCTGCAGGGATCCCTCCCCGCTCAAGGTCAGCCCAGTGCTACCCCAGAGACCCACGAGTCCTGCTCGTGGGAAACTGGGTGTGACAGGAGGGACCCACACGGATCTGGACCTAGGGACGTCCTAAAAGTCCTGGTCCCTCCCATGGGACTCTGGTGGGACCCCAGTCTTGCCACCAAAACCCCCTTAAGGTTCCGATCTTTCCCATGGGATCCCAATTCTCCCACAGGATCCCCCTTAGAATCTTCAGGAGAAAGTAGGGACCTACATAGAACCCCAGTAATGTTCCAGTGACCCCCTTAAGGTCCTGGCCCTACCCCACAGACTCACATGGGACTCCAGTCCTGCCCCAGGGGGTCCTGGTTCTGCTCCTAGGACCCATGTGGGACTCTAAACCTGCCCATGGGACCCTCAGCAGGTCCTCATTCTGCCTCAAAGGACCTTTAAGACCTTACTTCTGTTCCCAAGAACAGAAGATCCTCATCCTGGACATTGGACCTCTTCAGGAACCCAGTCCTGCCTTAGGGACCTCTCTGGGACCCAAATTCTTCCCCTGTGATTTCCTCAGGATCCTAATCTTCTCACAGAGACCCACTCAGGACCCTGGTGCTGCCTTAGGGACCATCAGGGGCCCTCCAGACTCAACCTATGGGACCTTGGACCTGCTCAGAGGACCCTCAGAGGGATCCTCCCAAAGGATCTTAAAGGACCTTAATCCTCTCCTCATGACCCTCCTGAGACCATGGTCCTGCCCCAGGGTCCCTTCTGGGATCCCAGTCATGTCCCAACAACCCTCAGAAGACCCTTTGGACCCTCTCAGGACTTCACTCCTGCTCTAGAAATCCTCATGGGGCCCCGAGAACCATGTCCCTACATTACCTCCAGTGACAACTCATGTCACCTGCAGGACAGAACCCAGGAGGTCCCCCTTCTCCCACATGACCACTCCCAGCAAGACCCCATGTCCTACCTGAACCAGTGACAGGACTCCACGAGCAACGGGCATGTCCCTGGTGATCCCACCATGGGGTCTTGGGAAAGCTCCTTGCCGGTCAAGGGAGTGGGGCCGGGCACCCCTCAGCTGGGCGCGTTGGTGCCATGACTTGAGCTCCTCAGTGACAGCAGCCTTGGAGAGCCCCCGGGCCCCAGGGGGTGCATAGTCTTTGAGCGAGGGCGTGCGCACAATGCGGCTACGTGAGGGCACCAGGCGCTGGTACCGCAGCGGGGCCAGATCCTGCTCATACAGGAAAGTCAGGGGACCAGCAGGCGGCAAGAGCTGGAGGGCACTCCGAGGGTAGTAACCGGGCTCAGCAAGGGGCAGTGGAACTGCAAAGGACACGTCAGGGCTGCTGCTGCCCAGTGAGGTGGTGTGGGAGATGCTGGAGAGGTCGGAGATGCTGTCATCAGAGCCAGAGCAGCACACAGGGCTGGGGGTCAGGATGCAGGAGGTGGGCACAGTGACTGTGTAGTAGGTGGGGCGCCGGCGGGGTGTGGTGCTGCGGCCCCGTGGCTCAGTTGGCTGCCAGCATGGGTCCACCCTGCAGGCAAGACACTGTGGCTGTGGAAGGACCCTTCCCCTCACCCCAAAGCCAGGGCAATCCCTGAGAAAAGTGCACCCATGGGTGTGGGGTGCAGCTACCCCATGGGGAGACATCTAGCCTCCTCCCACGAGATTAGCTCCAGCTTCCCTGTAGAGCAGTCTCCAGCCTCCTCCCAAGGGATTAGACCTCCATCATCTCCACAGGGTTACTTCCATCCTCTCCATGGGATTATCTCCAACCTCCTCCCCATGGGTTTTCTGTCCATCCTCCCCACAGGATTTTCTCCTACATCCCCACAGGATTACCTTCATCCTGTCTCTGGTATTATCTCCATTCTCTCCATAATATTGTGTTCATCCTCCCAATGATTGAGCTCCATCATCTCCATGGGGTTGGTTCCATCCCCTCCCCACGGGATGACGTCTGTCCTCCCCTTGAGATTTTCTCATCCTCCCCATAGAATTAGGTCCAAACTTCCCTTGGTGTTCCCTCCATTATCTTCTCCATGGAATTCTCTCTATCCTCCTTCCCAAAGGGTTAGCTCCATCTCACTGCCAGTGGGACTATCTCCATCCTTCCTACGTGATTATTTCCAACATCCTCCCTATCATCTTCATAGGGTTATTCCCATCCTCCTTCCAATGAATTGTGCTCCATCCTCCACATGGGATTATCCCCATCCTCCCTTGCAGAAGCCCTTGTCTATCCTCTCCATACTCAGGACATACCTCAGAGACTGGGTCTGTCCCTGCCGTCCTGATGGCTCTAGGGTGCTGGGAGCACTGGAACCCACCTGCCGGCACAGCACCAGGGTCTGGATGGGGACAAACTGGTAGGTAGGGTCCCCTATCCTGGACACTGGGGAGCCTGCGGAGTCAAGGCTGCTGGGGGCCAAGGAGCTGGCAGGGGCCATCAGGGCCCCAAGACAGCATTGGGAGCTCTGGTTTTCCCCATCCACAGGGTCGATGCTGGGATTTTTGGCCCTCTCATAGGGTCTGTCCAGTCTGGTCTTCTGCCAGGGACTAGGGGGGGACATCAGAAACCCCTTCTCCTCCTCCTCAGTGGGGTCCTTGGGAGATGGGGACCTCTGTGCGGCTGCAGGTCTTGGTGGCTGTGCGGCCTCTGCAGGAGAGATAGAGGGTTGGGATGGAGGGGACAGGTGGATGGTTGACATGGAGGGGAGATGTGGGGAGTTGGGATGGAAGGGACACACAGGGCAATGGCATGGAGGGAACATATAGCAGTGGAATGTGATGGAGGGGACAAAGGGAGAGTAGGGATAGAAGGGACACAGGAAGGGTTAGAATGGAGGGAACATACCATGGGTCCTCCCTGGTCCCCACAGCCCCCTCACTCTCCTCCAGTAGGCTAGTGTCAGACATGGAGCTCTCATTGGAGGCATTGAGCTCTGTGGGGCTCTGTGGAGCCCTGTGAGAACTGAGTCAGGGCTGCCTCTGGGTGCCAAAGCGCTCCCACAGCCCCACCACCACCCAGCACGTCTCCACGGGCCTCCACTCCCCTCTTCTGCGCCACCTGTCCCAACACGCTCTGGGATGGCAGCAGTACCGGCCAGGCCAGCTTTACCAAGCTTGTGTGCAGGTCCCAGCCTGCCTGGGATGGGCAGGCTGGGGGCACCAACAAGGAAGGAGACGCCACCACCAAGGCCCTGATCCTTGGCTGGGTCAGGGATGGAGAAAATGGGGACCCCCTAGGATGGCTGCCACTGGGATGGGGACACAGCAGCTGGGCCACATCCTGCCCCTCTTTGGGTGCAGGAGCTGAGGAGGTTTGGTATAGTTATGGGGTGCAGGAGGCAAGGGTGAAGTATTGGGGTACATTCAGGGGGGTGCAGTCAATGGAGGTGAAATGCTGGGGTGGATTCAGTGGGGTACCACTGGGGATGGTTTATCAGGGTGCATGCACTATGGATGGAGTTTTGGGGTGCATTCAGGGGCTACATATACCAGGAATGGTTTATTGGGGTGCATGCACTGGGGATAAAGTTTTGGGGTGTGCTCACTAGGGTACAACCATCAGAGATGAAGTATTGGGGTACCTTGAACAGGGTGCATTAACAGTGAGAGCATAGTGAGGTCCACGTACCAGGGATGGCATTCCAGGGGGCATCCAAGGGGTATATTCAGCAGGGATAGGGAACTGGGGTGCACTCACCAGGAATGGTATGCTGGGGGGCATTTTGGGGGGGCATATTCATTGGGGGTGTAGAACTGGATTGTATTCACAGGGGATGGAAAGCTGGGGGGCATCCAGGAGGTGTATTCACCAGGAATGGGAAACTGGGATGCATCCAGGGAGGTGCATTCACCAGGGATGGGAACTGGGCTGCAGACATTGTAGACGGCATATTGGAGTGCATCTAGACGGCTGCATGCACATGGGATGAAGGACTGGGCTGCATCCAGTGGGGTGCATTCACAGGGACTGGGGAATTCAGGTGTATTCCCCAGGGACACCCAATGAAGTGGCACCCCATTCTGCCTCCCTGCTCTCCAGCATCCCCCATCATCTGGGGGGGCTCGGGGGGCTCACCCTTGGCAGTACTGGGGTCCTGCTGCCCTGCCAGGAGCCGCCGCTGGTTCAGGACCTGCTCCAGGTCCCGCAGCTTCTGCTCCTCCCGGAGTGCTGCAGTCTGCCGCCTCTTCCGCATCTGCCGGCCAATGTTCTCCTCGTGGCAGAGCTGGCGAGAGGCCTCGGCAATCTGCAGCTGCAGCGCCCGTTCCTGTTCCAGAGGGTCCTGAGGGTGGGGGACATGCTCAGAAACACACCTTGACATCCCCAAGCCCTCTGTCGTGCTTAACACCCCAACACCGCCCACTGCATTTGGGATCCCAACCTCTCCCAGCATCTCATCTAGGACCCCAATAGCCAGCACCACTCTTGGAACCCAACACCCCCCGTCATGCTCAGGACACCACCACTACCCATAGCATTTGGACACCACCTCCTCTCATAATTCTGGCACCCCGATACACCTGGGACCCCCCCCCCCCACACCCA
>VZUI01052439.1:0-19469 GCA_013401135.1 Cettia cetti | reverse complement strand
CCTCACTCTTAATTTTGGTTTTTTTTGTTGTTTTTTTTTTTTTTTTTTTTGTCCGTGCGGTTGGGGTTTTTTTGCCTTTGATTTGAAATAACGTTTTGTTCCTCCAGTTGCTCCGTTGCTTTGTTGTTGCTGTAACCTTCTCCCCGAAATCCCTTCCCGCCGAGTCCTCCGGCCCTTGGTGCTAAAACACCCGACTTTAATCGGTCTCCTAGAGAGGGATGTATAGCAGATAGGCAGGTCCCTACGTGCAGCATTTGGAGCAGAACTGGAGGGTGATTTCTCTCCCTGCCCTCGCCCCACCGCCCGGGACGGTCCCAAGAGCCACCCGGGGCTGGGCGTTGTCACCCGGGTGCCTCTTCAGTTCCCCACCGGGCACCACCGACGGGAGAAAATGTGTCGAATCATGTCGGATTTGCAATTCAACATGGCAGCCAGAGCAAACGTGGTGGGGGACGCTGGGCACGGGCACTCCCGGCCGCGCCAGCGCAGGGTGGGGACACGGCAAGAGCGGACACACGGACAGGGAGGACAGGAGGACAGCGGGGAGGACACCGGGGCGAGGTCAGAGCAGGAGGACAATTTTATTTCATTTCATTCGAAGGGGGTGAGTTCCACCAGGAGCGGTCCGGGAAGGAGGGAACTCAAGCTGCCTGGTTTTGTCAGCGTTAACTGTTTAGAAGCTGGCTGGTTCCCCACGCTGGCACGGCGTGCCCGGGCGGGCGCGGGGCTGGGAGATGCCCGGCAGCGGGGCGGGACGGGGCACTCGGGAGGCGGCTTCTCCTGGAGCCACGGCGGCCTCAGGGCCAGGCCGGGTGCTGCTGGAGGAAGCCCTGCGAAGGCTCGGGGATGTTCCCGGCTGCTGCTGGAGGAAGCCCTGCGAAGGCTCGGGATGTTCCCGGGCCGTGTGGCTCCTCCGGCCTCGTGCAGGTTCGCGCCTCGCACCGGGGCGAGGTTTGGCACGGCCGAGGCTCCTCAGGGCAGCCCGGCCCTGCCCGAGCCCAGGGCTTGCCCCGGCGCAGGGAATCTGCCCTCTTTCTGTCAAACTTAATTTAGGCCTGGTTGGGACACAACAAAAGCAGCTTGTTTGCAGGGCAGGGTCCTCCTTCCCGGCTGCTGTGCACTCCGCAGGCGCTCGGAGCCATGAAAGCCACCCCTCCTCCTTCACCAAATTTTTCCTCCTCTTCCCCGCTGCCCAGCCTCCCTGCTCCTCCTCCTTTCTCTGAAAAAAACCTTTTTCAGTGAGCAACGCACGGCCCTACAGTAAAACCTTCGAGCTGCCCACAAAGCACCCAAATTCCCCGGCCCGTCTCTGCCTCCGTGACCCATCAGCCTGCTCTGGTTGTATCAGCCCTGCTCTGGGGGGATTCCCAAAACTGCCTTACCCCCCAGGATGGTGACAGCCTCCCAGAGATGTTGTCCTGGGCATTTCACATCTTCCTGACCCCGCAGGGAGCTGTGTGACCTCGTGCACCCTGGTTTGGTGGATGAGATACTGGGGTCCAATCCTGGACCTTGCTGTTTGTGCTGTTTCCACGACACCCCACGGCTGGTTTGGCAGCTGAAATTTCCACATTGTGGGAGCTGGGGGCACTCAGGCATTTGTGGGCTCTGATGCCCAAAATGTGCCAGGATTGTCTCTTCAGGAGAACATGTGGACACAGTGGGTTACATCCAGACCCTTAATTCCAGTGAAAAGGCAGCACAAGTGTTTTACTCATCATTCCAGCTTTTCCCTTGCAGATTATTTATACAAAAAGGGGCTGGGGTGAAACCAGATCTTTCCCAATTTGCTCCCAATCCCTATTGCTTTCCTGTGAAAATCTGGTGGAGAGCAAATATTAAAAAAACCCCAAAACCCACTGAAGCTCCTGCAAACAGCCTGAGAGGAAAAAGAAGTCTGAACTCAAGCAAGGCTCTTCTGACGTGTCCTAAGCAAAACATCTGGCACCCCTGGAAGAACCGTCCAGCCAAGGGACACAGCTGTTTTATTCCACACAGCTCACAGCAAAACAGGGCTCATGCTTCCAGAACATGGCTCAGCAGAAAGGGTGAATTCTTGAGAGGGGGAGTCAGATCTTTCTGCTGTTTATTGCCTCTGAATCCCCAGTTTGCTCTCAGGCTGCTCTGGTGTGAGCTCTGCTCCATCTCCTGGCAGGAGACCAAGAGCTTTGCTCTGAGGCTGGAGCCTCGTTCAGCTGCTGTAACCCCCAGCAGGCAGCAGAGCCACTCTGGATTTGCACAGACATTCCTCACAGCAGGATCAGGCCCCCAGGTTTGTCGAGGGTGGCTCTGGGAAATTTCCTTTCCTTAAAAGGACCAAGTTTGGCCAAGGCAGACTTTGAATTGTGATTTCCTTTTTTCTTTTTTCCTCTTTTTTTTTTTTTTTTTTTTTTTTTAATCTCCTGCAACTCAGGGCAAAATTTATATTGCTGAGAATGGCCTGATTTACAGCTGCAGAAAAGGCTGAGCTCTGTGTCTCCACAGGCCAGACCTGAGGGGGAAAGCTTCCCCCATGCTGGATCATCCATTTAAACAGTTTCACCACTCCGGGAACCACTTCTGGTGGGGAAAGAAGGAGTAAAAGGCAATGAGACTAAGTTGACCTCTGTGGGCTTCACCTCAGCCTTTCAACTAATTGTTCCAAGGGATTTGGGGGTACAAGTTTCATGAGATCCTTGTAGAAGCCCATCCAAGGGAGAGCTGATGCTGGCAGGCTCCTGCACCATGGTGTCCAAACACAGCCAGATCCAATTCACCCTCTGTACCACCCCACAGGTGGGCCTCAGAAGAATCAATACCATTTATTTTTCCCCCTGCAGTGTTTTTCTCTCTCTGTCACCTCTCTCAGCCCCTAATTTCTCTCTAGCTTTTTTCTGTGGTACGGATTTTTTACATTGGAGTTGCTTGTAGCTACTGTTTAACTTTGGTGGTAATTGCCTGCTGTGAAAGGTGAGGTCTGGGAGGACACAGCTAGGAGGTGACCAGTTTGTTATTGTAGGGTTGCTCATGGGCACTGAGCTGTGCTGTCTGCCTCTGCAGCTGGAAAAAGCCCATGAGACACACAGGGTCTGGCATGCTGAGGTTGCTCTCCAGATGGTCCTGGCCACAGGAAATGTAAGAGAAGTAGCCCAGCAAAAGACACAACCAACACGCTGCATGAGGCGAGGCCTGTGGAGTCAGAGGGGTGGGGGCTGTGTTGTTGAGGTGATGGCAACCAAATGTCTCCCTGTTCTGGGAGGTCTGGGGGGGTGGCTTCAGGTGAACCTCTCCTGCTCATTCCCACACCAGGGCTTTTTCCCCACCAGGGCTTTTCTCTTCTGTGGTGCTGCCAGCACATCACCATCCTGCTGGGCTTGGCAGGCCCAGCCCAGGGGAGGTGGCCCTGCATCCCTGGCTCCTGCAGGGCTGGGCAGGAGGGTTCTCCTCATCTGCAAGACCACGACAAACATTGTGCTTCTTCCTCCTCCTCCTTTCTCTTTCCTCCTCTTCCTCTTCTTCCCAGCTTGAGGGCTCTGCAGGGCAGCCACAGCCACCTTTATCCCAATCTTCAGGTTCAGTTTGAACTCACAGGATGGTCCATGCTGATGTTCTGTTGCCAGGTGTGAAGACCTGAAGCAGCTTTGCAAGGCCTGGGAGGTTCTGGGAGTAACACCAAGAGTTCAGGTTCTCCTATCCTTCAGTCTTAGTTTGCTCAGCACTGGGCATTGGCTCTGATGGGGTGAACAGAGGTCGTGGGGCAGCACGTGGCATCCTGGCATGTGGAGCCAGAGTGGATCTGGGTGGGAAGCAGGCAGCAGGATGGGAGCAGGAAGCAGGATGGGAGCAGGCACAAGGGTGGGAGCAGCCTAATTTGCTTGCATCAATTTTGACAACAGAAATGTGAGCTCAGGCTGGCAGTGGAGGCATCCTGGGCATGCAAGGAGAGAAAGTCCCAAAAGCCCATCTTGGAGCAACAACTTGGGTTATAAAGTTTTCCGAGCAGGAAACTCTTCACAGAGACTCCACCAAAAGTCAGGGCAGCTGATGCCAGTGTGATCAACAGCCTCAGTGCCTGCACATCTGCTCCCAGAGCTCCTGTTTGTGGGAGGAAGATTGGGCTAAGACCCTTGGAGCTGAGCAGCCCCAAGGGAGGATGCCTGGGTTCATCCCTCCAGCTGCTGTGCCTTGGGAGCACACCACTGCCCCTCAAGAGAGCTGGGATGAATACAGAGGGTCATGGATAAAAGTGTCTGGGAGGGCTTTGCTCCTTCCTCCAAGGTGGCACTGCACAGAATCCAAGCAGGTGATGAAACCCAACCACTTGGCATGTTTCAGTCTCCCAGATATAAGAATACAGATGAGGTTTCCAACATCACCTCCCAGTTCAGTCTGGCCAGTCTTCCTTCCAGTGGGGAATTGCTTCTGCCATTTTCACAAACCCTCCTTCTCTCCCTGTCCCCAACAGCCACGAGCTGTGAACACACAGCAAACTCCACCCTAGGAGCAGCTGCATCTCAGCAGAGAAGAGACACAGGGTGAATGATGTGTCAGACCCCAACAGCCTTTGTTGTTCACCTTGCTAATCCTGAAATCTTCCTGGCTCTTCAGAGGGGCAGCAGCAAAAAAAGAGCCTGGCAACAAATTCACAGAGTAGGGAGAGCTGAGCTGCTGGAGCCTGGCCGTGCTGGAGCTGCCCTGACCTGGGGCTGGATCCAGCCTGCCTGAGCACAGTAGGAGCTCCCATCTGGATCTCAGCTCTGCAGCCCAGGCCCTCCCCTGCCCGGGGGATTAGCGGAGATGCGGTTCCCAGGGCGGGGGAAGGGGCTAATGAACAGAGACAGGATAACGAAGCAGGTACGGGCTTCCTGTACTTTAGGGCTCAGGAGGAAATCCTGCAGCTGGTGAATCTGGATACGATTAGTGTCCATTTCTCCCTGTGTAATCAACCCATCTGTTCATCCTTGCGCATCAGCCGCGCACGCCCCATTGCAGGCAGATGCCTCTCGGGCACTGTTTTCATCCCTGTCTGGCTCGGCCGCTCCAGGCAGGCTGAGAACAAGGCTCGCTCTGAGCCGCGGCAGCGCCTGCCCCGCTCCCTGCCGCGCTGGGGGAGCTGCGGCCACCACGGCCGCGATCCCAGCGCACAGCGGGACCCAGCGCAGGAAAAGCCGCTGCTCTGGGGGGAGGATGGCTTCTCCAAAGGGCTTGGAGCGGTTCAAAGGGATCGCTGTGACACACAGATAAGCTCAGCTTTCCAGATTCTGCCTGCTGATCCCAGCTCAGCTTTACCACAAGCAGGTAAAGGTGGATTATGTTTGGCTGCCTGGCTTCAAAGCCTTGCTCATCCCGTGGGATGCTGAGCACAGAACACGCAGTCCCCTCATGCTCGGGGGAGGGACTGGGCTCTCAGTGCTGCTCCGTAAGAACACTGGTAAAGTTGACAGGTACTGCTGCAGGATCCTGAGGGTTCGTTTCAGCTTCTTTTCCTTGGCAATTTTGTCCAGCTGTACAAAAAACACAACAGCCTTGCAGTGGGTTACAAATGTCAGGTACACACTGGCCTGGGCTGAAATGAAATCAAAAGAGGAGCTGGTGTGTGGATCAATGTGGGTTTTTGTAGTGCAGTGCCTTAAGCTTGCATGGTCCTTTAAGGTCTTCTGAAAGGTCCAATTTTGTCCAGTTGGGACAAAGCTACAAGTTACAATTCCCAGTCCTGGCGTCCTGTGTACCCAAACGGTGTCACCTCCATTGAAGCAGCTCTTACTGGTGGTCCCTGCAGTGTCCTGGGGGGGTCTGTCACACCAAGTGCTGCCCACTAAAGATGGTCCCTGCCCCAGGGAGTTTACATGAGCATACTCCCCCATCGTGGTGTTCTGGGATCCAGGCACCTGAGCTCCTATTTGCTGAGTGCCAAGGTGTCTTTACAGCCAGGAAAAATCTCAGGAATGCACCACAGGTTAAACATTTCATTTGCTTTCAAGGGCTACTTGTTGCTTCGTTTCTAAATACAACCTGTCCTCAGCCCCTGTTATATTGCTCCGGGCTGCTCTTCGGGCCCTAAATATTTTGATTTTTGTTTGGTTTGGAATGCACTGATTTACCATAAGGAATAAATGAAAAGCAAAAGAAAACATCAGTACTTGTTTGCATAGGCCCTACATTGTTCTGTGCTCTGCTGCTACTGAAATAGGAGTGATAAATCCCACTCCCTGGACAGAGGGGGTTTTTGGGTGGTGGCAGTGTGCAAACAAGGCTGGGGAAGATAAACAAGCAGGGAAAAAATGGGTTTAGGAAATGACAGTTGAGGATGGTCAATCAACTGAGGAGTCAAAGCCAGCACAAGACCATCAATTAGCAAAGCCATATTGATATTGTTTCTCCAAAGCATTTTTGTGTCCACAAGGAGGGCTGAGAGCTGGATCTGTGGTCACACTTGGCTGCAATTAGGAATCTGTACAGTTTCTGTGTTGCAAAGGGGGAGTTTTAGAGAGGATTCTGCCTGTAGAAAATATGTCCACAGTTCCAGAAGGGCTCAGCCAAAAGGGTGATGAAAATCTGTCTGTTGGTGTCATCGTCAGAGCTGCTGGAGGTGGGAACATTTGCTAATCTTGCTTATTTTAGGGGCCCTGCTTTCAGAAGCAGTTCAGTTCTGAAAATGCAGCTCTGAAAACTCAGCTCTTAAGAGTCTCATACAATATATGCTTCAGACTAGACTAAAGAGGGATGAATTTTTCAGACTGTAGGTTCTTGCTTGCCTAATTATGATTTTCAGCTTCTTATGATTTGGTCTTTGCATTGTGCGAGTGTGACACAGAAGAAATAGCTGTGACATTGCCTGGCTTTTCTGTTCCAGCTGGGGAGGAACCAGCTAAACCTGCAGGGTTTCAGAGCTTGCAGAGCTGATGTGGAAGGAGAATTTAGTTTCACATTTGGGAATCAAACTCAGTTCCCTGAGTAATCGAAACTGTCACAATTTCTCTTCCTCCAGCACCCCCAGGCCTGGGGGCAGTGTCACTCTGAAGGGGTAACTTTGGCACCCTGAGGCACTGCAGGGTTCAGCAGGATTGTTGTATTCATACCAAACATGAATTCAAGGCAAACAACCTTCATCAGCTCCAGTCCTTGCATCTCTATTGGAACCTTTCAGTAGGTTAAAATCTCTACTATGGGTTTTGACTTCCCTGTTTAATTGCCCCAACAGACACATAAAGTGCCTGAAGCTGCACAAAAATGGCTTTTGGATGAGCTTAGAACTGGCCAAAGTCTAAACTGGTTTGGCTTGCAGGATTTGTGGCAGCTGCAGCTCCAAATCCAGCCTGGGATGGATCCCAGTGATAAGGACAGAGGAGCCATCTCTCACTTCTGAGAGTTCTCTGCCACCATCCAGCTTCTGGAAGAGAGAGGGAGAACCTGCCCTGGGTGTGAGCAGAGCTCCAGAGCAGGGTGGGATGTGGGTCACAGACTGCTGGGCACATACTAAAAAAGTCAGCAATGTTTCCAAAAACCCTGACTTGGGGTTTTTCTGTGTTTCCTGGGTCTGAAGCCTCAGAGCTGTGTCTGTGATGTGGCAGCTCCATCTTCATCCGTGGTGGGAGCAGGAAAGAGCTTGGATGGACTCTGGCCTTTGTGCTTTGGAGGTGCCAACAGTATGAATAATGTATAGGAGTTCAATTCTTCTCTCCCTGGCCGAGGGCAAGGTGTCCCAGCTGATAAGAACTGGGAGCCCAATCTTGTTAAAGCCAGTGTTAGAATTAGACCTTCACGAGATCTACTGCCTCAAGCAATTCCATTGTTCAAAGCACATTTGGTTAATTAGTACATTAACTAATAACCTTCTCAGCATCCCAGGTAGGGAATATCTGGTCTCCCAAAGGAGGAAACAGAGGCAAAGTGACTTGCTAAGGCTGGATGCAGGAGCTTAGCAATGCAGCTGTTAAGTCTGTTTTTTCTGTCCCAAATGATTTTGTGTGGCTGCTGCTGCCTTATGCACATAATTTCCCTGAAATACAAATGGAGGAGTTCTAAAAACTCCCCAAAGAGTGCTCAGGCCCAGTGAAGGAACGTACCACTGGACAAACCTGAGAAGAACTGAATCCATCCAAATACTCAGAGGAGCAATTTACTTCACCCAGATGCACCAACCAAGGAATAAAAGCAAAACCACTTCTCATTTTCAAGGAAAGTTTTTCTCACCACCTTGGCTTTTCACTCATGTCTTCATCTACTCTAAATTTCATGAGCAAATGGTCAGTGTGGGGAAGAGACAGCACATGAGGAATGACAGTGTGGCTGTGTTTGTAGAGGCTCACTAGGATGGGATCAGACCAGAAGGATAAGACCTGAAGAGATTCAAACAAACAGCCAGAGGGGGAACTTTGATGCTGAGGAAGTCCTTCGACTCCAACACATGATGATGAGCAGCTGATTTCCACAGCTTTGCAGTGTGGTTGGAAAAAACCCTGAGCTGAAGAACAAGGGTAGAGTTCTTTGGCTTGCAAGACTCATGACAACAGCACAGACCCTTTCTCATCAGCCCTGATCCCAAAGAGAAAGGGGAGGCTTGTTCTCCCCACCCAGCTCTGATATGAAGGTACTTTGGGCTTTACCTGCTCTCAAATGACAATTCTCAGCAGCAGGGATGTGTGTGCAGAGGAATGAGAACCAACTCTTGCATGCAGGGATGCATCCCTGAGGAGGAGAATCTCACGGGGTTTAATTATGGGGCCACGTGCCTTATCAGTCTGCTGGCTTCCAACCAGCCCAGGCAGCCACAGCCCTGCTCAACACTGGAATGTCAAGGGAGTGTCTGGAATGAGGGACCTGGTGAGGTCACAGTAGCAGAAAAGCAAGTGGCCTGTTGTGTAGAAGGGACTCCTTTCATGACCACAGCTTAATCCACCACTAGTTTGCTGAGCCCACAGCAGCCCAGATTGGAGGCTACAAAAATATCCCTGTTCAGCAACTCCTTCCTTGTCCTTTGTGAAGCTCCAGCATTTTAATCATGTTCACACCTCCCTCTCCTGACACAAACCATCTCAGCTCCCCAAAACCTGTGCATTCCTGGTCTCATTCCCTTGCTTATGCATCAGACACTCTCCCCTCCATAAGCTTCCCAAACATCCCTGTCTGCTTATTCTCTGTATTCCCATCTTTCCCCCATGCACCCTCATTTCACTAAGATTTGTTGAATAACCAACTAGTGCTGAGGGGCTGCATGCAGTTTTGGGTGTGCTGTTGATAGATTGAGCAATCCCAGCCCCATGCATGTCCCCAGTTCCATATTTTTCCATCTCAGGACCACTAGGAAAGAGCTGCTAACGTAGGGGTCCTGTTACTGGGAAAGAAAAAACACCCCATTTTGTAAATATGTCTTGTAAATGTGTCTTGTCCTGCTCTGTTCATTTACACTTGGAATAAGGGTAAAAACAGAGTTCCTCAGGTTATCAGGGGTTTCTAGAAGAGAGAATGGAAATTGCTTTACATTCTTAGTTTCAGCCTGACATGCTGCGTGTGGCCATTCTTGATCTGTTCCTATACACATCTAGAGCCCTTTGGTCATCATTCTCCAACCTGTCTTGCTGGTTTTCCTGGAAGAGTATTACACAAGAAATGCACTATTCTCTCCATGCAAAGGCATTTTCAAGCAAGCCTTGTCTTCTCAAAGCCTAGTAAAATAAACCAGACTTCGGTCTCTCAAATACCTTCAAAATTCCCAGACTTTGAGGTTAATACAAAGTGCACAAACCTGCCTGTGGGGTCACATCGCTGCACATCAAACCCATACCAGAAATCAGGCTAACCTGAGCAGGCTCTCAGTGGAGTTTTTACAGGTGATGCTTATTTTTAGGGACACTTTAATAACCCTAATCAATCACAACAAATTACTAATAAATCCATAACAATTTTCACCTGGAGATCGTAGGTTACTTTGCCAGAAATTGCAGTGAAGAATAGTGGTTATTAAAAAAAATCTAGAGATTTAACTTTTTTAACAGGATAATTCAAGATGTTGCCATTATGCTTCTGCTCTGAATTATTTTGCAGAGAAATTACCCTCCCCACTGACTCAAGAAAGCTGAGCAGGTCCAGCCTCCTGTGCTTAAATTTATCCCATGTAAATATGGCACAAAGTACCTTTTCCTATTGTCAACCTTCATTACAGGATTTTCCAACAGGTCCTGTAACAGCTTCCAAGCTGTGCTGGGTTTTGGCATTTCCAGTTCCCTGCATCCTTAAGGGATGGGACTTCTAATGGGGAAATCTTACCAGTCCTAAATCCTGGGAATACTCCTGATTTTTTGCAGCTTGTCCCATCTACAGAGGCAGAAAGCCCAGGGGGTGTTTTTGTCCTCCTAAGGGTCTTCCCAGGCTGGGTATTCCCAGACAGGTTTGTGAGGTGGTTTGCCTTGCTCTAAAAACATTGGTTTTGCTCAGAATTTGGAGGAACATAATGCCTGTGGTGGAGGGTGGGATTGATCTGTGTGTCTTGTTGGATGCTAACTGGTTCTTCAGCCCTGTGCTTTCGGGAGAGGAGGGTCCAGTGAGAGGCTTCTCTGGTCCCTCAAGTGCGTTGCCCAGATGAGCAGCTGTGGTGCTGCTCCGTGGAAGGGCAGGAAGATAAAAGTCGTGGAGCTCAGGAGGATTTTGTGGGCACAAGGTCCTGCTGGAGAGAGCCTCTGTTTCCGAGGCAGGCTCGTCCTGACGGGAGCGAGCGAGGAAAGCTCGTGCTGCTGTTCCCGCGGGTGCCGTTGGGATCCGGGTTGTGGAGGCCACGCTGTCCCCAAGGCCCGGTTCCTCTCCCCCTCTCTGCGGGTGTTATTTACACCGTTTCCTGCCCAGGGAAGTTCAGGAGTTTGACGTTACGGGGTTGGTTTCCGCTCTCCTGCCCAGCTGCCTTCGGGAGCTCTCGCAGAGCCCTGCAGCAGCCGGGCCGGACCCCGCAGGCGGGATGGAGGTGCCGGCTGGCCCGGGGGGGAAGTGTAACCCATGTCAGGCCAGACAACTCGGGCTCAGCCGGCTTGGGAGGGCTGGAAAACCAGCCCGGTGTCCATCCCTCCGGCTCAGTCCTGCTGCAGGACTGGACGGGGCTGGCAGGAGGAAGGAGGACGCACCCGGGCATGGCTGCAGAGCTTTTGGGTTCCTGCCGAATTGACGCCCTCCCCTCTCCCCCCTCATCCTTCCCGCCTGGCCTGCGTCTCCCCTCCCTTCCCTTCCCTTCTCCCTCCCATCCCGCAGCAAACAAAATGGCTGCTCCATGGCCATTTTGTTTCCCATCTGGAAGGGGGAAGCCGGGACGCTGGGACTTGGCTCTTTTTGGGAGGCTGCGGCCATGTCCGAGCCCAACTTTCCCGTCTCTACGTGGCACCGGCTGTAGCAAGAGAGAGAAAGGGAAAAAAAAAAGAGAGAAAAAAAAAAAAAAAGGACATTTTGGAACGAGACCAAAGGCAGAGGCAGAGAGTGGGTAGTTTTGGCGTATGTTGAGCACTGAAAATGCCTGGAATTGCCAAACTGAGCTTTTGTATGAGCAGCGTAAGGGCTACTCGGTGCACGCAGAGCCGCGGGGCTGCACGGAATAGTCGGACGGAAAGGTTTGTTCGCTATATTCAATAAAACAGCCCTCCTTTCTTCTGGATTTATAAAGTACCAGAGAGCACTGTTGTCTTAATTTGTTTTTGGATGGGCGGATGGTTTTACACATCGGCTTGGTATGACCAGAGCCGGTCATTGCCGGACGGTAGCGTTTTAACCTGTTGTGTGTCCTCTTGTTTTTGGTGCATGTGGGATCTGACCTTTCCACCGAGCTGGCACTGCCTGGATTTAGCTGATGTAATCCGGAGGATATTTTTTTAGGGATTTTTTTGTTTATTGCCTTCTTGCCTTGAAAGTTTTCATCTCAGGAATATAAACATCTTAGTTGAAATATTTAAAGCAATAGCTGTTCTTGGCTTTTTAAGCCTTTGCTGTTCTCCCAAGGCTGGAGCTGTACTGTGCTCACAAGCTGTTTACTGCACTCTGTGTGTATCCTGCACACGTTAAGGTGTGATACACAACAGAAACACCATCAACAGGAACACGCCTTGAAAGTTTAAAGCAACTTGGTGGCGTTACCATAAAATTTTGCGCAGAAGCAGGGCAAAAACACCAGAACAAGCACCAAATAAAAGTGGGTTTTTTTTGGTAAGTGATTCTGCATTTCCTTCAGTTGCCTGGATGTCTTGGCGTTAGTAGCCACGTCGCTTTGTTTGTGGACACTCCAAGGAGCAGATCCCTGCCCTGTGGCACGGGGAGGATCAGGCTCTGATAAGGTGTTGGAATGATCGTCCTGCTGTTCCTTGAGTGGCTTTCCAGACATGTGGAGAGAAGCAGACACTTCCAGAGCGGAGCTGGGAAGGAGAGCAGAAAGAGGTGAAATGGCTTTCCTTGCACAGAAAGGTATTTGATTTGCCTCCATATCCCCTTGGCTTGTTTGCAAACAGACAATAGAGAGAATGGCAGGGCCATGGCGGTCCCAGAGCTGGGGATGCACAGGTGGGCGCTGGGCGGGTGCTTCACGGTGCAAATTTAATGTTTTGGTCCATATCTACATTAGAAGTGGCATTACCTGTATACCTTTCATGAGCAGCTTATGAACTGAACATTGAGAAGGTTAACAGCATTAATAGAAGAGTTTTTTATAGAGTATTACAGAAAAAAAAGTTCTTTCTTTAGATTTTTGAGTTAATCTATAGAATTGAGTGCAGAACAGGTAAAAATAAGCCTGAGGGATATTTTTTTTCCCCCTCTTATTTTTAGTATTTAGTGAAATAACTCTGTAAAATATCAGTAGCACATATCTTTTATGACAAAAATTCCGGGATTTTTTGGTTTTTTGCTTCAGGAGAGGGTGAGGTATATACAAATTTACAAGGAAAAGATACAAACGTTTAGAAAATCCATTACCTCTATGGTCACCTTTAATAATGTGTTTAGGAAGGGTTAGTAAAAGATAAG
Organism: Cettia cetti; assembly: GCA_013401135.1. NCBI lineage: Eukaryota > Metazoa > Chordata > Aves > Passeriformes > Sylviidae > Cettia > Cettia cetti. Next base: position 6,500 of record VZUI01052439.1, on the reverse strand, counting down.
TCATGTAACAAGCAGGTTACAGATGCCTGCATTTTAGATAACAATATCAGAGTCATTAATAATCATCCAGATGTTTAGAAACATCTGATTGGACTCCAGACAACCCCTAAGTGATGAGCAGCTGTTTATAAAGATACCTGCTAATGGTTTAATAATAAATGTGATGACAAAGTTGATGTGAAATATTCCCTATGTCATTTAAAGTGTGTGGAGTAAAAACATTACTGAGAAACAGGGGCTGTTACAGGATTGAACTGTAAATATTCTTGCTTCCAATTCTCTTTCCCTATTCACGGTGAGTTTGATTAACTGTTTCAAAGTGTGATATTTAATATTGACTTTAGGATGGGGTGTTTGCAAAGACGGTTGGCCTTGCTTTGCTGAGAGGTTTGCCTGGCCTGGGAGAAGTTATAAACAACTTGTCTTCGTGGCTAGTTTGGCAAATGACATTTTTTATTGCTTTCCCGTGGCACAGGGTGTGTCCAAGATGGGTTTTTGGTTTGTTTTCTGCTTTTTGTGGAGCGGGTTCCTTGCTGCCAGGCGGATCAGCAGCTCCAATTGGCGCCGTGGGTCCCCACAATGTTGGGGAGTTGTTTAAAACCTTCCACGCTTCTTTTGGCTTATTTTGGGTTTGATTTTCTAATTTATTTTTGGTCTGTTTGGTTTTTATTTTTCCATCCCAGCCAGGTTGGGAGGACACGAAGCCAAGGGAACAAAATGGCCACGCTCGGCCATTTTGTGCCAACGCCGCCGATCCTGGGAGTCGGGGCCAGTTCTGCCCCAGCTCCAGGAGGCTGAAAATCCCCTTGGAGACTCAGGGTCCTGATTTCCCACTGGGAAGCCCTCCCTGTCCCTGGCACGTTTCGGCACCAACATGAGACCGTGGCTTCACAAAAGCTGAAAGTGGTGTCAGCTTTTAAAGCAGAGACTTTGTTGTTTTATGGTTTCCTCCTCCCCCCGCCTCCATTTCATTCAGTGCTCCTTAATAAACCAGATCAGCTCCTCAAGGCTTCGGAGCCTTTCCAGCTCCTCTCCGAGGTGGGCTCCTTTTAAATGCAGACATTGGCTGCACTCAGGAATCTCTGATGCAAAGATGTTTCAAAATTTAAGGGGCATCATCTTGGGGTTTCTGCTGGGATCATCACAAGCCACCCTGACCCCTGATAAATGAGGACCAGTTTAGGTCACTTCTTGATCCCAGAAACAAGTCTGAAGGCTGGACTGGAAATGTCATTTTTATTCCAGCCTGGAAGATCTTGCTGTGAAAAAAACATACCCTTAACCTGCCCATTTTCCTCACCCCTCCAAGCACCTGTAGGCAGTGGAACCATGCAGTGACACACTCTGTGCACAGGGACCTTCGAGCAGTGACTTGCAGAAACCGAGAAAGTGTTTTCACAGAAATCAGATTTAATAAATTTTGAGAGATCCATATGAATCTGGAAAGCAAATATTACAGGATCACTGCCTTAAGGCCTGCACAGAAAGTGGTTCTTTGCCAAGAACCTCTTATTTGAAGAGGTTCTTGGCAATCAACTATCCAAAAATCTTTCAAAACTGGGTTTAATCTCAGAAGGCAGCGAGAGGCTTTGGGTGTGGGTCTCTGACTCCTACAGCTCTTATTGGCTGTTTTATCTAGAATTTTGCATAGCTTCATCACATCCAGGCAAATTTGGGCACATCTACTTCCTTCCCTGTCTTTTGTCTTGATGGTTTAGACCTCGGGCCATGAGGAGAGGGAATTCCTGTCATTGCAATTTGTGTAGGACAAACAAGTGTGACAGCGATACTAAGGGTAGGATGCTCTTAGTCATCTTTACTGGGCATAAAAAAATCCTCCTATTTGATCCATAAATCCTCCTGTTTGACTCCTTTCTTCACAGATCCTGCTAAAATCAGGATTCCAGAGTCAGCAGCTGAGTATTCCCAAAACCTATACTCATTAAGACAATTATTATAATTAAGTCTTCTGTTTTCAGGTTTACTTATAGAAGTCAGAAGGGATTTTTTTTCTCTCTCTCTCTCTCTGTATAATTACATCTATGTGAACTCAGAGTTATTTAATGTGATTTCCCACCAACAGTTTGAGATTGGTCCAGATGCCTGTTGTCTGCAATGGTGTCAAGAGTGACCTTTCAAATGCCTGATAGAGGTGGTTTATGTGCTTAATGTAATATAAACTACCAGATTGGGAACCAGGAAAAATTGTTCCTCCAGGTCAGTTGCTATAAGTCTCTTTGGAGAACACGAGCATCTTCTGCCTCTATGCGTCTCCCAGGAATCATCTGGAGCCCCCATCCTCCCAAGTCCCTGTGCAGCATCTGTTGGCTTTCTTGCCACTCTTCTGTTTGATGCTTGTGGAAGCAGCTTAATTTTGGGGAAGCTGAAACCTTTTAGTTTAAACTAACCCTTCTGTCCCCAAGGAGCTAAGCAGTGACACACCTGATGGACCCTTAATCCTGGCTGTCACCTCACCAAAGCTCTGGCTGGTGTTGCAGGTGCTGAGGAGGGATGTGCAAGCCCTGTGCATCACTTTCTATGCTAACAGAAACAGGAGAAATAGCATTTCCCATCAGGAGGCTGTTTGGGATGCACTTGGCACCAGGGATGGGCTGAGCACTTCAGTGCTGTAGGAACCAGTTCCTCCAGATTGGGGTTTTGACGTTGTTCATACCCCGTTACACCAGGAGAGGCCTGGGCCAGATGGCCCAGCACAGTGGGCCATTCCCTGTGAAGGACCAGTTTGCCAAAGGGAATTAAGAGAATTACCTGGACTGTGTTGAATGCCAGTGAGGAGACCCTGTGGAGAGCTCTGGGGAAGAGGGCACTTCCCCAGCCTTGCTGCAGATACCCTTGTACCTGAGGCCATCCTAAACTCTCACAAGGATTACAGCTACACTAGTTCACCAAAGCTTTGGGAATATTTAGGCTGTTGCCTGGTAGCTGTGGAAGCACAAAGCATTAGGCAGCTTTTATCCCTTTGGAGACTTCTGCCTGAGCCCCCTCCTCTCCCACCACAGCACTCAGCAGATGCCTGTGGAGGTTGGGGACATCTCCTGCTGAGCTCCCATGGGAAGTTATCCTTTGGGTCTGTGCTGAGCTGCACATGCAGCCTGCTTGGCATGGCTCCCTCGTTGTTAGGGCAGCTTTAATCTCCAAGGGGAATTCTTTCTCCTTGCAAAAGAGCCTCACACGTTTCTTTCAAACTACCAGATTAATACCTCGCCTCTGTATTTGGGTGTACAGAGAGTGAAGAAGCCTCAGAAGGTGAGCCAAGGGCTTGGGGGGAAGCCAGTCTGTCTCAGATCCATGCTAATATTGCTTGGCTGGGCTGGAGCATTAGAGGAACAGCACGGCTGCATGTTGCACTCATTTGTTTAGGAAATAAGATCTGCCTTGATGTACTCGATACCATTACATTTGCAGCCTAAAAGCTTCCTTGTACTTAGTTATTTCTAATCTGCTCAATTCCCTGGAGTGCACAGCAGCTAAATTGATGGATTCTCTTATCTGGTCTGGCAGGTTTGTTCTAGATACGCTGTGTGTTCAGGAGGTGAGGTCAGCCTGGCTGGGTGTGCTTGGCGCTGCTGCAGCTCCCCGAGAGCTCTGCTATCTCCATGTGTAGCCCCGGGTTCCAAGGGCAGGGCTGCTGCTCCTGTGCACCCTTGGGTGCATGAAGTCTGCAGCCAGTGTGATTGCCAAGCACAAGGTGCACTCCAAGTGGGCTGAAGGAGGTTTGAAGAAGGAGAAAGAGCTCCAGGACAAGGTTGGATATGACTCCTCTCCCCTGCCATCAAAAATTCTGATTTTTTTATGCATTCCTCTTTGCAGGACCTGCGGAGCAGCCAATGCTCATCCAGTGCCTGGATAAGGCTCACCCCTGCATAAGGATCATCTCAGTGCCTCAGGCTGCCACGGTCCCAAGCTGTCCTTGAGGCTGAGGTAGTAGATTGAATAGTTGTGGAGTCCGGTCCTCCCTCTGAGCTAACTATACAATCTACTGTCTTTCCTAAGGAGACAGTCAGGTCTTCAGGTCTGCTCATCCACTTCTACACCAGCTGTGGGGGCAGGTGGTGCAAGTACAGCAAATCCATGCCATGATCCATCTGTTCTGCTCTGTGGAGGTGAGGTAGTAGGTTGTATAGTTTGGTGGGAGGGATTTGATCCCATTTCAGGTGATAACTATACAGTCTATTGCCTTCCTTAAAGAGCAGCAAAACCACTGGAGGAGCTCCTGAGGCATCGCTGCTTTTGTTGAGGATCCAAAATTTCATCGTGGCATTGTTAACTCAGTGGGTGTTTCACTTACAGCATCCAGAATTGCATTCTTTCGGGAATTGCTTCATGCCTCAGGCACTGGAGCATGGAGCCACCTGCTTGCAGGGAGCCCACCTCTCTTTAAGGTGCAAGAGAATCAGGGAATGAGTTTACACAGCAGCTCCCAGTGGTCAATTCTATTCTTTTTTGCAGGAGATGGGCTCAGGTTGTAAAGTGTTTAAGTGTGTTGATATTTCCTGGTCTGTCTTCAGGTCTGAAGGGGTGCAGATACTTTGGTATAAACGGGACAGATCTGAGCTCATGATTTAATTTTGTTGTACCCAGTTCTGAAGTTTGGGTTCAGAACCAGATCCAAGGGCAAGCTTAGCCTGTGGACCCAGAGCCCTGGGAGCTGATCAGATTTGGCTGGTTGGCCCCTGCTCAGGAAGTGCATTTTGTTTTGGCCAAGTTCCCAGCCTGTCCCATGGAACAGAGTTAGAGGGTGGTTCTTTCTGATCTGATAATCCCTTATCAAATGAACTCACTCACATGCAAACCCTGTCAAGGAAGTTTAGGGCTCTTGGGTATTTACATAGGTTGAGCCAATGATTCAGACTAAAGCCTTGTCCTGAAGTGGAGACAGGTAGGGAACAGACGTGAGCCAGAGGGAGCAGGTTCTGATCCTTCTGGGTTCTCCCAGCCACTGTCACCAGACAAGAGACATGCGAGAAGTCATCACGCTTCAGAGCTCTGGCCCTCGGCAGGGGACAGGGAATTGTTAATACTTCTCTTTCTTAGGAGCAGATGGGACTCTCCCTCTGCCGTTTTCCAGAGTAAGTAGGATCAAGAGCACGAGTGGAGCTGTAACACGATCAGGGCTGCATCAGGAAGGACATTTCAGGCCATTATCACGACCATCTTACTGCCAGGGAGACGCCTGAGATCCGAGACACCGGGGAGCGAGGGCAAGCAGGGGACACCTTCTCAGATGAAGTGGGAGGGAGAGAGCAAAGAGTAATTGGAGCCCTCAAATTTCACCCTGAGCAAAGGCACAGGGAGAGCCAGACCTGGCTGCCGGGGCCGTGGGAGTCCCCAGAATGAAGCAGCTCATTTCAGGCCCCTCTGCTGGGACAGGGCGTAGCTGCAGCAAGGCTGGGACACAGCTGGTGGGTGGGGATGCTGCAGTTCCAAGCGGCGAAGGAATGCAGCCCTCTCTCCATAAATCTGGCTTTTCAGCAGTCCTGGCGACTTGCTGTGCAAAACTACAGCTGGGTCCTCTGAGCTGCATTATTATCCTCCAGCTGCTTGCTCAGGGGCAGGGCTCCTGCCCACAGATTGCTTGGAGGGAACCAAAATAGCACCACAAGCATGGGAACAGGGCAGCATATCCACTTCATCTGGAGAGGTGTCCCCTGGAAAAGAGTTAATCCCAAACAGAATCTGTTCAGTCCCCCTCCATGGCATTGATACTATGGCAGAGAATTTCAAACAGTGGAACTGTGTGAGCTGGAAGCCATGAATAAAATATTGCTGGAGATATTCCCTTGTGAAAATAAACTTGGTTTGACTTTTTTTAAAACAGAGTCTTTTTATTGCCCTGAAGTGAGCTTGGCTGGTGAAGTGGGAGCTCTCGAGGGGTGGTCACTGTTCCTGATTGACCAAAATCCTGGGCCTGAAAGGGAAGACACAGGATGAGGACGTGGGTCAGACTGAGTTGGCCAAGCTGAGTCCATCTGTGCTGGCTGTCAGCAGGTGCTTTCCTGACACAAATTTTCAGCACAACTCCTACATGAAGCCCAACCTGCTTCCTCACCCTCAAGGGCTGCAGGTTGGGGTTTCCTCTGCTGTGGATAGTCCTTGCTATAAACATGTTTGTAATGTTTGCATCAGCAAGAGGAGAACACAGGGGCTTCCAGGGTCCACTAACCCAAGTAAATCCCATCAAGGGCTAAAAACTATCCCAGGTAATGTTTAATTGATTCAATGCATCCTGGCACAAAGGAAATGGCAGCTTTGAACAGGAGAAGGGTCACCAGCCTGGCTAAGCTTACACCCATGGATATGGGGGACACCCACCTGACTCACTGGCCAGATTCCCACAGCACATGGCATTGAGGGAGCCACGTCACCCCTACCACGATGGCAGGGAGGAATGGGCACCTTCTTTTAGCAAAAAGCAGCCAGGAAGCAAGATCCAGAAAGGTGGGTCCTCCCCAGACCCCCATAGGACATTGTGGGACAAG